>CM068832.1:70494417-70573073 GCA_028554795.2 Sinohyriopsis cumingii | reverse complement strand
TCGACGTAGCTGCGTCTGCTGTGTGAAAGGGCATGATGGTCACTTCTTTTTATAGTCGATGACTTGCGAAGCGTCGATCCAAGAATCAAAACTGGGTGGATATCCTTTCCAACGTACTCTGACTTCTTTGATACGTCGTTTGCCCACTTTACGGGTTCTGCGTTCGAGAATGCTTTCGATGTCGTACACGTCGTCTTCTTTTTTGGTGACACGTTGTAACTCGGGCAAATAAAACGTTCCTTTGAGCACTTCTCCGTTCATGTCTTCCAATTTATAGACGGCAGGATGACGGCCATGCACTCGTCCAGTGACGCGAAACAATTCGGTCGTCCAGTTAGGTAAGTAACCTTTGTTGAAAGTGCGTTTGGTTTTGCCAATGCGCACCCAATCTCCTATGGCCAACACTCCACTTTTCTTGGGGACAGCCCTCGTCGGGGACGTACCAAACAGGCGCTCAAACACCAGCACTTCGTTGTCGGGAGTCACGTCTTGCGGGGCACGTCCGATGCTTCGATGGTAAGATTGGTTGTACGCTTGCACCAGGTGCGGTAAGATGTCGATGTACTTCAGAGTGTGGTGATGCGTAAAATATTTCCACATGCGTTCTTTCAAAGTGCGTTGAAAACGTTCCACGATGCTGGCTTTGGTTTCGGGATTCTCGGTGGTAAAAAAATGAATGTCACGTTTCTTTAATTCTTTTTGGAAAGCTTGGTTCAGAAATTCGGTTCCTTTGTCCGTTTGCCATCGAAAAGGGTGACGACCGCTTTGTTTCAACACCCGTTGCAGGGCTCGCACTAACTCGCTGCTCGATTTGGAAGTCAAGGGTACGACCCAGGCAAATTTGGAAAAGACGTCGATGACACAAAACAAATATTTGTAGCCACGATTATAGCTGACCAAATGAGAGACATCGGCTAAATCGGCTTGCCATTGATGATCGATGCCTTCCACTCAGGTGCGACTTCTGGCAAACTTACGTCGAATGGGTTTGTGTAAAGTGTAGGTAGCTTGTTCTTGTAACCATCGTTGCACTTGAAGTAAACGGAGATTTTTCAGTCGCGTTTTGGCAGCACGATACAATTTTTGAACTCCTGCGTAACCTGCAGGATGGGAGGGATCGTAGTAAATGCTGGCTAAGACTTTTTCCATTTTTTTTGTGTTGGTTGGTGTGTTAATAAGACACCCACTCTTGGAGGATGCTACTCTTTTTCTCTTGGGGTACTTTCTTGGATTGCAATGCTTTGCGTGTGCGGCCAGCAATAGGTGTCGAAGAGGAGAAGGATGTCTGAGCGGGGGATATCGGTTCTTGTTTCACTTCTGTCTTCACTTCTGTCTTCACTTTCTTTTTCTCTTGTGATGAAGAAGGGGTGGCCATCATCTTTTTAATCCATCCAATTCTGGAGGTAGGTGGTGTTGTTAACTTGCGTACTTTTTCTGGTGGAGTTTGAAACCCTTCCTCTTCTTCTCCTTTTTCTGTCTTGGTCACGGGTACTGGTGGTACTGGTACTGGTACTGGTACTGGTGCTGGACTTTTCATCAAGGTCTTAAAATCTTTCAGAGTGGGTAGAGCTGTTTCGTCTAAAGCTTTCTGGTGAAAGAGTTGCAGTCGTTGCAAGAGTTGACCGTACTTTTGTGATTTTTCTGTTTCGGACAAATCTTGGCGATCCATCAAGGACTGCAATTCGTGTTGTAACTGGGACATCTCGCTCAAATGGGATTGGGAGGTAAATGCGGGGTGTGTTGTTCTTGCCACCGATGGTATTCCATCCATCGTTTGTAAGGCACTAAAGCTAGTTTTCGTCCTTCCATGGGGTTGTCAGGGGTCGATTCTGAGATCTTGGAACTTCCGAGGCCTTTTTATCTTGCTCCCACCAGTCCTCCCAACATGGTTCCCAAGACTCCTTTCAGTATGGGGCCTAACAAGAGAGGTAAAATACCTCCACGTTGCACTAACATCTACTTTTTTTGACGAATGCGAATTTTCTTTCGAACCATTTGGCGAAGAACGTGACGATGTTTGCCTAAGCATTGTTTCTGGTGTTTGGACAAAGGGATCGTGCCTTTCAAAACGTTCAAACAACATTCGCACACGGTATCGATGACCTCTTTGGAGGCTGTTTGAATGAGTTTTTTTCGTAGGGGTGGAGAAGCTTTGGACAGGACAGATAACATGTCCCCATGTTTGGCTAAACGTGGTGGCAGTCCTTTCCTTTTCTTTCCTTGGGGTTTTCTGGAGGGTGACATCTTTGAGTCTTCAGGAGCACCAAAAAACACTGATACCCGACTTGGTCACAGGCCTTTTTTATACTGGAACGCGTCGCCACTGATTGTCTTGACGTCGTATTAGTTTGAGGACAGGCATGACACGTCGTGCAGGGGTACGTAACGGACTAAATCGAGCCAGTTCTTGCTTGGACAAATCCAGTAAACTTTGTAACATGCCCGATCTTTCTTGAACTTTGATTTTGGGAGAAGGTACTTTATGAGCAGCAGCCACTGCCACTTAATTGGAAGGTCCTGCCACTGGGGAAGTTCTTTTGGGGGTCATCAACGGAGAAGTTCTTGGTGTGATCAACGTCTCCAAGTACTCTTCAGTTCTGGGTGTCATTAACGGAGAAGTGGACAAACGTGAAGCTGCCGGAGACGCAGTCACTGCCGTGGCAGGTCGTGGTTTGCGAGTGTAAGGTTGCGTCCTGGCCGAAGTGCCTCTCTTGCGGCTAGTTTTCTGTGGACTTTTCTTTTTCTGGGGGCTTCTTTTCTTTTTCCGGGGTGGTGGTGGTGTCTGGTCAGGGGAGGGTCCTGCCACTGGAGAAGTTCTCCTTGGGGACCTGGTCTTTTTCTTCTTGGGGATTCGTTGGACTTTTGTCTTGGGTATAACTTTGGGGGCATTAGGATCCCATCTTAAGAGTGAGCGAATGATGACCCCTCCTAGAGTACCGCTCCCTCCAGGTTTCAAAATGATTTGTTTTTTGGTTTGAGTGTCGATGCGGGGATCGGCCAGTTGGACCAAAGCGACTTTGTTTCGATCGAAAAAGCGTTTGGTTTGATGAGGAATCTGAATGATTCCTTGGAGTAATTGACGTGCCGTCACCGTGAACCATCGTAAGACTTCTTTGAGACTAGCTTCTAAGACACGAGCTCGTGTTTGTGGATCTTTTTCTCGACTGATGCCATACAAGGCACGAATCAATTTGACGGGAAGATGCGACTGAAGGGACGTCATGTTCGCACTGAGAGTGAGACAGACGAAAAAGGGTCCGAGGTTTTTATAGATTTTTTATGGGGAGTGAAATGAAGTCGAGGACGGAGACGTGTACAGGACAGGCCCTCCGTCTTGGCACCAGTGGTGAAACAAGTGGGTACGAAATCGCAAATCCTCGGGAGTCGTAGGTTTCAAATCGACAAGTAAATAGGCGTGTGGAGTTTGAGTGGCATCGTCGTACGCCTGAGTCAGCCAAGGCGTTCCTAACTGTTTGGCTAAGACTTGCACTTGCGATTTATTTCGAGGGCTTTTAAACAAGACCACGTAATGCGCATTGAGACTGATGGTGCGATGGGCTTTACTTTGTTGAAACAAATTTTGGGTGATGTAAACGACACTGGCATTACGGTGATGCCCTTTGCGCGTGAACCACAGTTTAATTTCTTCTTCGTCTTCTCCTAACATGTCGTCGAAAATGACCAAATGGGTTAGACGGGAGTCAGAGACGATGCCGTCGTCTTCTTTAGGAATGCCTTCCACAAACACGATGGAATCGCCTTGACTTTCTCGCAAGAGGCTGTACGCCGATTGCCACTCTTTGTAACACCACACGATTCGTTGAGGGGGTCGATCGATCAAATGATGTTTATGTTCGATCAAACGTTTGACGAATTCGGTTTTGCCTGAACCGCTAGGTCCAGCAATGAGCATGTTAAAGGGATGGCGAAGATACAAAGCCTCCCAACTGGCACGATCTAAGTGTTCGTCGATGACTTTGACAGCAGAGGAAGAGGGAGCAGAGACAGCAGAGGTAGCCATGGTGTGAGAAATGTCACTTGTGACACGAAAAACAAACAAAACAAGAGTTTATATACTTTTTCAGAACACGTTTATTCAATGTTTCAAACATGAATACGAAAGACAAAAATGCATAAAAGCCAAAGGCTTAAGTACAAGAATAAAAGGCACATGATAACCATGAACGTGGAATAAACACAAGTCTCTGTACAACATGTTTTGGGTAAAGTTCTAACCAGTTCTATAGTAGGGGTAAGGTCACACAAGTGTCCTCCCGAAAGGGTCTTTCAGGCCTGTCCACGACAGTCCTGTCCTGGGTGACGGGTTCTTCTGGTTGAAAAGTAACTTTTTTCCTTGAATAACTCTCGTGCATACTGGGCCACCTCTTGTGTCCATGCCTCAAAACCCTGGTCTCGGTGATGTCCAACATTTGACTCCTAACCAATCTGGTTTCTTCTTCGTCAACGACATGGTAAGTTACTTCAATGAACAATGAACTATCGATCTTGCCTAGGGTTCCTTTTCATATACAGACCAATACCGACGTGACCGTACGGTAAGGTGAAGTGATTTGGAAGTCGCACTCGCTTCTGGTATACAATTTGATAGACTTTTTCCAAAGGTCGACTGACGATGTGGTGAGTGGGTAAACGTACAATCTTGTTCGGTTGATAGGTGGTCACTTTAAAGTTTCCATCCTCTCCCGATTGCAAGGCTTCTTTCAATACCCCAAAGTTGACCACTCGACTGGTACGATGATTCAGAGTCAGTCCTTTCACTTTGCACGTCGTGTGCACTTCTCCTTGTTTGTCCCGGTATTCGTAGCCGTAATTTTTGGGACCACCACTGACGAAACTTAGAATCTTGTCGTCGGGATGCTCGTCTGTCCAGGCTCCTAAACGGTCTCCTTCGATGTCAGGGTGCTGTTGAATCGGGTGATGGATGTAAATGCAACTGTCCGTGTCAAAGTACAGGACGCGTTCTTCTAACAGTTCTAAAGCTTCGTACAATTTTAAGCGAGCATGAGCTGTCACGTAAGCCGCAATGATGACATTTCCAAAAGGGTCGTCTTGTACAAAGTCCAGATCTTCTTCGTAATTGACCAAGATCAAATCCTCTCGAACGACGTCCACGTGTTTCATTTATTTGGTTTTGTCGTGAATCATCTGGAAGTAGCGGGAAGGTTCTGTCAAATATTCCGTCTTGGGTAAACACGGTCGTTGTGCCATTTTACCCCACAAGCAATTTAACATCACTTTGGCAAACGATCGCCTGCCTTCGTTTTTTTCGATGTGGTCTAAAGAGATGCCTTCTTGTGCGTAGTATTTCTCTTTGAATTGTATTTGGTCTTCGGGAGTGTGACACCAGGAAGGATAGCCGCTGGCTTCTTGTTTCAGTTTCAAAAAGGCATCCACGTAGTCGGCGAAAATGCATTTCTGAGTAGGGTCACCCTTGTGGTACTGTTGTGTCTTGGGAAAGTGGCAAATTTCGTACACTTCTAACAGTTGGTATCCCATGTCCAGAGCTTTGAACAATTCCACGCTGACCCAGGTTCCCGTCAAGGCCCGTTCTTCCTGGCTGTGATGGCAAGGTTGGTCCTGGTTGCACGTTTCGGCACAAGTACGGCACAAGGGAAACATCAGTTTGCCTTGACAATGGTGAGGTAAGATGGGATGGTATAGGTTCGTGGGAGGCAAAACTTTACACTTGATCAAGCCTTCGTATTGTCGAATGTTTTTCAGGTCGATGTGTTCCGTGAACAATTGCGGGTGCCCTACAGGAAAGCGACAATATTTGCACACGTAGGGATACAGCGAACACACGTCCAAGTATTTGATTTCTTCTCCTTTCTCTTCGTCGGCTTGGTACAGCAAACAGGTGGCATTGGTCCTTCCTCCGTACAAACTATCCCTCGGGTTCAGCGGGTCCATGAACTGGTAACTTTCCACGAGGCGTTTAAACTCGGGATCGGTTTTCAAACGGTGATCGTACTCGTGTTCCCACATTTTCACCACTTGGTATCCTTGCTGTTCTAACTTTAGGCGTCGCTGACAAGTGTCCTGGTACAAGTCTTCCATGGTTCGTTGCAAAAACTGATTTTTAGTGTCACGGTCAGGGTAACAGACGGGACATCCGTGAAATAAGCAACCGTTAAACTCGTACACGATCTTGGGGTTTTCTAAGTCCCAGCCATCTACCGAATACGTTCCGATGGTCTTTTCGCCTACTCCGTTGCGGGCATGCTGAATCCATTTGTCTTCCTTGTCGCACAAGTAATGTAACCAACGTAGGGCTTTGACCGAGTATTGACGCTTGACATAGTGGGTCGTTTGAGGACTGATGACAGCCACGGTGTTTTCAGGCATGAATCGTTGGCGGTACACTAAGGAACACGCTTTGGCAATGGTGCAAGCTTCTTTCAAAGGATCGACCCCTCCGTATTCCATGAACAGTTCTCGAAATTTTCCACAGCAACGTCGTAAAATGTCCACGTCGGAACGACAATACTTTAACATTTCTTCCTGAAAGTCGAAGGGGTCAGAGGCATGAGCCTGGTACCAAGCGTAGAAAGCTTCTCGTTGTTCGGTACGCATGTTGTCGGGGTCGTAATAGTGAGCCTCAGGCAAATGGGGTAGAACGGCGTGTTGATTGGCTTCCGTATTGAAATAGTGTGGAAAGTACCCTTTAGTCATTTCTGTCATTCCAAACGTTTTAGGCATTCGACTCAAAGGCATGGCCAAGTAACTCATTGAATCTTTAAACTGCACTTGTCCCACTTGCATGAAAATGATTTTGGCTCCGTTCAAAATCACTTTAGGACGTTCGGTGCCATGTTCCGTATAGTACCTCAAAAGAAACTGTCCATCGTATCCGGAGAAATTGTGAGCCATCACCGTGGCATGACGATGACAATCTCCGTAACGTTCGATGTCCTCTTGGCTCCACGTCTTGTCGATGGGGTTTAAGACCCATTGGGCAAAATCGGCTAACGTGTTCGATCCCCGAAAGATTTTTTCACGCCCTCCAGGAATCTTGCTGCAGTGAGGGCAATGACTGAAGATAGGTTCTTGAATGCACTTCTCGCACGCTCGATGAGCCACGCAGAAATTAGGAATGTGAATGCCAGTCTCTTGCATGCATTCGAGATCGAAAAAAATGAAATTGCCTTTCTTCTTGTGACCGTCCTCTTTCTCTGGTGGGGGTTGGTATTTTTGCACGTAACATTCGTGTTCCAAGTCCACGATGTGGTGACAAATGTGACATTTTTTCTTTCCTCGACATACGTGTGCCTTGGCATTGTTGGTAAGTATGCCTTGTCCACACGTAGGGCACAATCTCAGGAGTTGACAAGCACATTTCTTCTGTGAACCTTGTGTTTTCAAATGTTGCTGGTAACAGGCAGGGCTGACAAACGTGCGCAGACAAGTCGAACAAGGCACTGGTTCTTCGCTCAGACAGGGTGGAGAGGCCAAACATCCTGGGCATTTCAATCCACAATTCTTGTGTTGCTCTCGATTGTTATAACCATAATCACATTTCTCACAATAATAACTGTATCCCAGGAATCCGGTGATACTGGTAATGGTATCGAAATGGTCATCGTGATAATAAAGGTGAATGTATTTTCCGTCCTTAAAATCCTGGCCTCGAAACAACAGTGACCCGCCCATTTCTTGAGGGTGCACTTTCAAGGTGTAGCGTGGAGCTAGGGCATCTTGCAATTTTTGCATCTCAGGAATGCCACAGGGTGTGTCTTTGGACAGGCCAGCTTGTTGCAACAGGAGTTCTGTTTCGTTTCGTTGTTTGGTTCGGTTCGATTTTCGAATGTTCTCCCAGGTTCTTTTCTATTCTACCGTGTCGTTCTTGTTGGCATAGGTTCGTCTCACCACGATGGCACGGGCTAAGCACATCTGGTCTTGAGGGTTGTTAATTCGGACGAGACTCTTTTTGGTGTTGCGAAGGTCGTTCACCAGTAAGACCTTTTTGCGTCCTGTCCCTTGAGGAAGAGAGACGTGAGCCATTTTCAGTGTGGCTTTACCATCGGTGATGTCAAACTGGTCATTAGATTGTTGTACGTGTTGAATCTTGTCCATGACTTTGGAAGGGGTTAGTTCTGCGGGTCTGCTAAACTCGATCCAAACAGGGGATTTCAAACCGTCGTGATCTATGGATAGTGTCAAGCGATCATCTTCTTTGGGTTGACATTGTCGCTTGAGTGCGGTGAGCAAAGAATCCCACATCTCGGTGATAAACACTTCTGCTTTCTCCAAGGGTACGTCGGCCTTGAAATCTTTAAACTTCACCGTGTAGGTGTAAGCCGTGGTTCTAAATTTTCTAGAGGAGCGCTTTTCCGTCTCTCGAATGGAATAGTACTTTTCAGGGTTGACTAAGGGTGGTGAACTTGGTTTAGAGGGTTCGGATTCTGGTTCACTCATGTCCTCTTCAAAATCACTGGCATGAATTTGTGCCAAGATTTCGGCCCTGGTACGAGGCGATAGATCACGTTTCTGCCTCTTACTTTCTTCTTCTTCTTTCTTCTCGAATGAATGGGATCGTTTCATCTTGAGTGCAAAACGTCAAATGACTCAAGTTCAAACACCATAGACTAATTTATAGTCATGGCAAACCAGCATATATAAAAAGTTTGTGTCTTGTCCTTTCACTATTCATTTCACTCTCAAACCGAGGAGAACGATGGAAGAGACTACCCAGATGGAACGTTTCGTCAGAGCTTTGCTAGGGGTCATTAGAAAATTCTCTTCAGACCAGCCGACGGACTACTCTCCTTCCTTTCGAGATAAGAGTCAGGATACTTGCTATATCTGTCAGAAGAAAGGGCATTGGTCTTCAGAGTGTCCAGACCGTCAAAAAAGAAAAAAAACAGGGGCTAAAAAAGACAAAAGTCAAGATACCTGTTATTATTGTAAAGAAAAAGGACATTGGTCTCCAGATTGCCCAAAAAAGAAACAAGAGGAGTCAGAAGAAAAGAAGGATTCTTCAGAAGAAGAGAGGGATTCTTCGGAAGAAGAGAGGGATTCTTCGAAAGAAGAGAGGGATTCTTCAGAGGAAGAAGAGGAAGAAAGAAGACAATTCTATTTAAAAGAAGCAAAGAAACAGGAGAAGAAAAGAAGAAGGGAAGAAAATGAGGAAAAAACGGTGAAGAAATTCAAAAAACAGAGAGACTAAACAAGGAGAAAGAAGAAGTCAATGAACTTTTAATTAAAGTGTTCTGTGGTGAATTGTGAATTGGATTGTAAAAAATGGATAAAAGAATACATGAATGATATAAGGTAAGTGTCTTTGAGTTTTGATTTTAAAATAAGAAGCTACACTCACGCACTCATACACAGACACGTACTATAAGGGTAAAATGGGTGGGGTTTATTTTTGAGTTATTGGCAAATTGAAATTGTATTTCTTTTCGAGAAATGTGGGTGGCCCTGAAAAGGGCCTTTTTATTTTAGTGTAGGGGTGAGTTTAACCAATCAACTTTAACTGCCTTAAGCCTTTGCCACGGCCAAGGCCTACTTCTGATGATTGGGTTGAAATCACTAAGGGTGGTACGACAGGCTTAGTCACAGGGTTGGCGTGTCTAGCTCGGGAAGGTCGTATTCTCTTCGGTCGTGATAAAGAAGTCTGATACATTTGTTTCAGACTTCTTAACTCCGCTAAAATGTCCAACAGTACCGTAGCCGTTTGATTTTCACCCTCTTGTTTCTTTGCTGCTACTTCTTCTTGCTGTTGTTGCTGTTGTTTTTTTCTTACCTCTTCTTGTTGATGTTGCTGTTGCTGTAGGAGAAAAGCTTGTTCCGCTTCCTTTTGTCGTTGCATAAATTTCTCCAATTCTTCTTTCTGTCTCTGTCTAAAATTCTCCACTTGCGGTAATGAAGAAGGTAACGAAGGTTCCGGAACAAATTCTTGCGAGGTAAGAAAATCCACAAAATCCCAATGTACCTCTTCTGAAAGTAAGTCCAGGTTCCCTTGGGCAGTCTCCCCTGCTGGTGCACCCGAATGGATCGTTTTCTGAGTTTCCGTCATGTTGAATCACTGTCGCATAGATTGACTGCACACAAGCGCTAGCGAATCTATATAGACCAACTGACGTCACAGACTACTCTCTTCGGATTGGATGCGGGCTGACTGAATTTTGTAACGCGTGTTTGGATTGGTGAATCAACTCAATCCGTTTCAATCCTGCCTCTACCTATAAATAAGCGCAGTTCAGTGCATTGATTCACTTGTTCTCGTTGCTTCAAGATGTGGACCGATGTGCAATCTTCTACGCTTGTGTCTTCCATGATGTTCCGGACGGACATACCCATGTATGTCCGATCCAAGTGGACCGTTGTCCACAGGACAAACACCAGCCTGTGGATACGTAGGATCTACGTAGAAAGACAAGGATGCCTGAAAAGAGTGCTGATTTACGGACCAACAGTGAGACGTAGCCTAAGGACAAGAAGACCAATGTGGTGCCATTCATGTTAATGAATACATTAACATAAACCCAAAGGCCCTTTTCAGGGCCAGCCATATTTCTCGAAAAGAGATAGCCTTTCCATTGCCTACCCCTTTTTTTAAAATTTAAATTTAAATTTAAATTTAAATTTAAAAAAATTTAAAAAAAAAAAAAAAATCCCAAAAGCCCAAACTCTATTCCCCATGTTAATTTCCCTTGTCCCTAGACAGACCCAAACTCTATGTTAAATTCCCATTGTCCCTAAAGTGACCCACGATTTCTCTCCATGTTAAATTTCCATTGTCCCTAATCTGACCCAGGGGTCTTTTTAATGCTAAGTCCCATTGTCCCTAATGTGCCCCACTTAACTACTACCATGGCCTCTTATTTCTTGTGACATCTGTACTCAAACAATAGCAAATCTACAACTGATGATATTGTAAACTACATTTTAAAAATAAATCATGGCAACATGTTAATTGTTTATATAAACCCAACCCTTCAAAAGCAATGTTTGAATGTTAATACTGAGCCTGAAGAATTCACCACTAAGTTGGTTTTGCCTAAGGTTTCATGAAACCTAACATCTAGATCTCTGTATTTTTTAGTTTATGGAACAAAAACTTATTGAGTCGTGAGTTTTAAGTAAATCTTCTTCATAAAGTTTACATTTGTCTAATTTCTTAAAATGATCTTTATGAAAATTAAAAATAGTAACATATCAATGCTTTACATGGGACTAAACAGATCAGTTATCAAAAGCAAATAATATAATTGACGAAAAATTAAAGAAGAGACGAATGTCATACAAAAATACTTGTTTTTATTTTGATGGTGACATGAAATAATGTCTTTGCAATGAATGACAGTGCTTGATGACCTTATATGACATTAGTAATCTTATAAATATGTTATTCACTATAGAAAATATATGTTCCTTCCCAACGTTAATATCAGAAACAACGTGCTATAACGCAATTTCATTTTGTACCGCACAATAAAATATATTCGGTATTTACTGAAGACAAAAGTTATGTTGTCTTAACATTATATACGACACTTGTCTACACATCAAAGCTTTGAATATTGCACGCATCCCTCACTGCCTTTTCCGTAAGTTAAATATGTTTCCCAATAATGGTTATTCAGTGACACCGTATATATATATATATATATATATATATATATATATATATATATATATGCATATGTATATATATGTGTGTGTGCGTGTGTGTATCTATGTGTGTATGATAACGTTCACATTATGTTAATCCACAGCTTATCTCGTGACGGTCCAAAGTCGTGCCCTCTCTTAGCCGCGAAAGAGAACACTTTTCCAAGACCCTCTCGTTTAAAACTAGTTCACGCGTTATTCGTTTTTGATATTCTGTAAATCATATATTTGCTTCGTGTTTTATCTCTGCGCTAACACATCTGTACCGTATCAGTGCGCATAGTAGCCGGACGTTTTACATTGCCACTAACACGGTCTTCGATATGCTCCATAAGCAGTCTGGTAATTGTACTGGGACTGTTTTACTTGGTGGCAAGAACCTTTAACAAACGCGTATCTGTGCTTCGATGAAATTAGTTTGCCTTCAACACCTTCCGCATCGGTTGCTATCTATATAGCTCCAACAATCATTAGGAGTTTGGCAACTGTAATATCGAGTTCTACCGGCAATAATGGTTTGGAATGCAAATCTACAAATCGCATTTTAAAATCTCGGCAGGTATAATGGTTCCCGGCTTGGTTCAAAACACAGAAGAACATCTAGTGAAGTATTGTTTCTTCACTGGTTCAGGTGCTAAGCAACTGTTGAAAATATTTCATAGGAAATGGATTTACGCCCCCCCCCCCATCGTCGATGAATTCAACTTCATCGATGCAGAAACACTATTTCGCTTTTGACTTTTCACCTTTCAGTGACAGGGCATATTCGCATGGGGTGATTCCAAACTGATCGCAAATTAGTATTGCTTCATTAAGGCGGTTCAGAAAGTTTCGATGAGGTGAACGGTGAAGCTAGATTTGTCCCACGTTACCAGTGCAACCATTTCTCGAAACTCATCGACGACTATACACAATGTCTAAAAAACTGTCCGTCGCAGTCACATGAACTTTTCAGTTGGTTTGTCCCTCTACCCGTATTTGAATTTCACTCCTTAATACCTTGTGGACATTCGGATAGTTGCTGGTGACAAACTCCTTAGCAAGCGATGTTCACCTTTATCCGTGGTAATGTACATCAGAATCGAATATGTGTTCGTCGTATTCATCATCATAATGTTCTCGTTGCTCTGATGTTTGATCCTATCACAATTGCAACCGTGCATGAACAGCTTTTATAAGATGAGACACACCAACTTAAATGGGTTACGTCAACTCAAACCAGTTTCCCTAGCTACTTGCAACAGAACCTCCGAAACTATTCTGTGTGACTCGAATACCTGGCTAGCAATAAGCCTGCGAAAATTGATTTAGTCACTGTTCCGGTCAAGTTCATCACTAACTAATTTTCTGTGATGTTTCTGTGGTTTTCCCTAAAATTAACTTGTTTTGTGCCCGGAGAAGTTCTTCTAGCAGATCCGTATTTATCTCATGTAGGGGTCCATCCACGGCTTCTAATAAAACTGTAGTCTCCTCCACCTAACATGTACGTGTCGGTATCGCACATGGACGACGTAGTCGAGTTTTGGGCGCAAGTTCAGAACCATCTTGGTGCATTCAACAAACAAGGCATCATAATCGTCAATGAGCCCACACTGTTGCAATGGCAACCACTTCCCGACCGCGACACTGCCTCGCACACATAGATGCTCATCGGGTTGTTCCTGGTCAATTTCTAAGAATTATCCGATGCTACTGTTTTTGTAATAATCGTGTGTCAGTTTTTCCAGATCTACTTATGTGAACAGCGAAACTTAAGCGCTATCGTCCCATGCAAACACATATATGGGCATCGGCTGCATTACTGCATGGGTATGCCGTATGTTTGTGGTCTAAGGTTGACATTGCCCGGGGTGGGAGTGGGAGACAAGCGCCCCAATCCTCCAAAATGCCCCATACGGCCTGCGTCTCTTACTGCCTCTGTCAACTAAAATCCAGCTCCTGGCCTTCGCGAGTGGCTTAGATTTGAAGCCCGGCAGACCATGTTTTCTACTAACAGGAGAAGGGGTGAAGGCGGCCCACTGGCGCCTTAAAACCAGTTGCTTCGGGTAGATGGGACTCGTAAACCTTGGATGGTAGCTCATCTAGGAGAAGGAAAACTCCGATTCCAAACCTCTGCTGCCTTGTGGCTATACCCACTCATGGGAAAGGCTAAGGGAGTAAACCCCGACAGAAAATCCGGAGATGGAGTCCCTAAGGCGGTATGACATTGACTTCAACGTCATTCCGGCAACTCCTGCGACGCCGTTGGTGCCAAGCTGTATCAGCATTCGTCGTTCCCTTGGGCACACCAGCTGCGTGGAGAGGGGGATCAGCTGCATGGGCAACAGCTGATTCTCCATGCCACCCTGCCCAGGCTTCATAGCTCCACTGGAGAGGACACTCCAGCGTCGTCGTACGGCGTCGGCACAACACGAGAAGTAGCAGTTTACCGGTTCTAAGTCAAAGCTCGATTGGCGTAGAGCTTGGCGCCAGGGGTTACTTCTGACGGTGGGAGAGATCATCAGGTCTCACTGGACAGCTACCGCCCGCCTCAAGCTGGGCAGCCCCCAGTCAGTAAGGTGCTGCCCGCCATGGCCTGCCTGCTTCACTGGGTGCGTGGAGCTTAGAGAACAATCTCGACAAGTGGGCCACAAAACTCTGCACCAGGAAAGACTAAAAGAAGAAATAAAAAGACTCCAACTCTTCGTTTTGCAACCTGGAACATCAGGACCATGTGTCCTGGATTGACCACTGACCTACAGCAGATCGACGATGCACGGAAGACTGCCGTCATTGACAGAGAACTCTCCCGACTGAACATCGACATTGCCTGCCTCCAGGAGACCCGACTGGCTGACAGCGGCACCATCAGGGAAGCCAATTACACATTCTTTTGGCAGGGGAAGCCCTTGGATGAACCTAGGCAGCATGGTGTAGGCTTTGCCGTCAAGAACACGCTAATCGCCTTCATTGAACCTCCATCATCAGGTACTGAGAGAATCCTTGCCCTCCGGCTGTCAACATCCTTAGGCCCGGTCAACATCTTCAGTGTGTACGCCCCAACCCTCTACTCCACCTACGAGGAGAAAGACAAGTTTTATGAGGCTCTGGATCAGGCAATATCCAGTATCCCCAACAATGAAAGCCTTTACTTACTAGGAGACTTCAATGCTAGAGTGGGAGCTGACCATGAGGCCTGGTCCACCTGTCTCGGCTTTTACGGAAGGGGCAAGATCAACGAGAATGGTCAGAGACTGCTGGAGATGTGCTGCTCCCACAGCCTATGTGTGACAAACACTTTCTTCAAATGCAAGGAGATCCACCAGGTGTCGTGGAGACACCCACGTTCACGCCACTGGCACCAGCTAGACCTCGTCATCACCAGGCGTGCAGAACTGGCCAGTGTCCTCCTTACCCGCAGCTACCACAGTGCCGATTGTGACACGGACCATTCCCTCGTGGCCAGCAAGGTGCGAATATTACCCAAGAAGCTGCACCACGCCAAAAAGAAGGGTCACCCACGTGTCAACACCTACTGTGCAAGCAACCCAGAGAAAACACAGCAGTTCATCAGCAAACTGAAGGAAGCCCTCACCAAAGTGACACCTGATGACACCATTGATACCAAATGGTCCCATATCCGTGACTCTGTGTACAATTCAGCCATCACAGCTTACGGGAAGAGGGAGCGAAAGAATGTCGACTGGTATGAGGCAAACTGGGAGGAGATGGAGCCCGTGACTGAGGCAAAGAGGAAAGCCCTCCTGGCATACAAGGCTGCACCTAGCCCCAGAACACTACAAGCCCTCAGGATTTCAAGGAATAACGCCCAGAAGACCGCCCGCCGCTGTGCCAACACCTACAGGCTGAACCTTTGCAACAGTATACAGACAGCTGCTGACACCGGGGATACAAGAGGAATGTATGAGGGTATCAAAAAAGCGACAGCCCCCCCCCCCCAGCTACAAGACCGCCCCCCTCAAGTCCAAGACGGGCGAAGTCATCACAGACCAGGGGAAACAACTGCAGCGATGGGTTGAGCACTATCTCGAGCTATATGCAACCCAAAACAATGTCACTGGAACTGCCCTGGACGCCATTCCAGACCTGCCTGTCATGGAGGAGCTAGACACACAGCCCACCCTGGAAGAGCTCGGAAAAGCCATCGATTGCCTTGCCTGTGGGAAGGTTCCTGGAAGCGATGGCATTCCGCCTGAAGTCCTCAAGAGCGGAAAACCAGCACTGCTCCAGCCCCTACACACACTCCTCTGCCTTTGGTGGGAACAGGGATACATCCCACAGGACATGCGTGATGCCAACATCGTCACTTTGTACAAAAACAAAGGAGACCGTAGTGACTGCAACAACTATCGGGGCATCTCCCTCCTCAGCATCGTCGGAAAGGCCTTCGCCCGTGTTGCCTTGGCACGCTTGCAGATCCTAACCTCCCGCGTCTACCCAGAATCCCAGTGTGGATTTCGAGCCGGCAGTTCAACTGTAGACATGATATTCTCACTACGTCAGCTGCAGGAGAAGTGTTGCGAGCAGCGGATGCCCCTCTACATTGCCTTCATAGACCTGACGAAGGCGTTTGACATGGTTAGTCGGAGTGGACTCTTCAGACTCCTGCAGAAGATCGGCTGCCCCCCACGTCTGCTTGCTGTCATTGTGTCGTTCCACGAGAACATGCACAGCACAGTGTGCTTCAATGGCGCAACATCTGAAGCATTCCCAGTCGTTAGCGGAGTCAAACAAGGCTGTGTCCTTGCACCGACGCTCTTTGCCATCTTCTTCTCCATGCTTCTCCAGTACGCATTCAAGGACTGCAGCGAGGGAGTGTACATCCATACCAGGGCTGACGGCAAGCTGTTCAACATTGCCCGTCTCCGTGCTAAGACTAAAGTCACAGAGGTACTATCCGTGAATTGCTCTTTGCCGACGATGCAGCCTTGACACCACACACGGAAGATGGACTTCAGCAGCTGGTATGCTGCCTCTCCCATGCATGTAAGGAATTTGGACTGACCATCAGTTTGAAGAAAACAAATGTCATGGCACAGGACACAGACTCCCCTCCCTCTGTCTCCATCGATGGGTACAATTTGGAAGTTGTCGAGAACTTCACATACCTCGGGTCTAACATCTCCAGCTCACTCTCCATTGATTCTGAGGTGGGCGGCAGGATTGCCAAGGCAGCAGCAGTGATGGCCAGACTTAACCAGAGGGTCTGGAACAACCCCAACCTCACAGAGAAGACCAAACTGCGTGTCTACCAAGCGTGCGTACTCAGCTCACTTCTCTACAGCAGCGAAACATGGACCACCTATGCAAGACACGAGAGGAAACTCAACAGCTTCCACCTGAGATGTCTGCGGCGCATTCTGCACATCCAGTGGCAGGACAAAGTACCCAACACAGAGGTTCTAGAACGCGCCAACATGAACAGCATGTTCTCCATACTCAGCGAGAGGCGCCTTCGCTGGCTCGGCCATGTCAAGAGAATGGACCCAGGTCGCATTCCCAAGGACCTGTTATATGGGGAGTTAGCAGAAGGTGCACGACCAACTGGACGACCACATCTGCACTACAAAGATGTTTGCAAGAAGGATATGAAGACAGCAAACATCAATGTCAACGACTGGGAGAGCTGTGCAAACAACCGTTCCAGCTGACGTCTAGCTGTCAGGCAGGGAGTTCAAAACGCAGAGGAAAAGAGAAGAATAAAGCAAGCTGAAAAGAGAGCTAAAAAGAAGGATAAGCAAAAGTGTACTTTGGAGCTATGCCATCGTCTCTCGTAGACGGACGGATGCCAAGAAGACTGCATACCCATGCCGTATGTTTGTATAAAATGCGTCATGCAATTGTTTGAAAATGCTGTCATATCCGTCTACGTGTATGCTGTTCGCGCGAGGGTAGCGATGTAGCGATAAATCATCATGGGAACCCTGTCAGTGGTTTCAAGTGTCATTTTATATTATTTTTAAGAGGACTTTGTTTCTCACTGTTCAATCTTTATAATTCTTGTCGAAATTGCCGTCTGCGTCGTCTCCGCTGTATTCGATGAATATCTCACTAACTTCACATAGTGTGTCACTATCTTAAAGTTCGTCATTGGTCAGTCGCACTGGTGACTCATTTAGCTCCCCACTCTTCATGCTTTATTCATTGTAGAGTTTGCGGTATAATCGTTCTAGTGCGATCTCTACGTTTTCAATATGCCTCAAGTGCATGCTTGATAAATCATACAGCGTTCTATCGGTCCTCCTTAGCGAATTAATATGATGTATTGAAGCTTTTAAGCAATGTGTTTGTTTCTGCAACGAAACAAACGCGCCATATGCCGGGCAATATAATTCCGACATAAGCTATACATCTGAATTCTTTCTCGTGGATGAACTTGCAAAACAATGATGTTTGTATCATTATGTTATTCACATTTAGTGTGTAACGTAATATTCTCCCATACATTAAACTGCAGGGTCGTTCTTGTGAATAGTATTCTTTGAAATGTATATGAACGCAACTGTCTTAAGATCAGCACACTGTTTTGTTAAAGTTAATAGATGAGCTATTGGTTTTCTATATTTACAACCCCAGGTGGGCATTGAAGGAGCCCAAGCATATGCTAGAAGGCTCAGTCGCTGTTTCATATTGGAAGAAAAGTAATACACACACACACACACACACACACAGACAGACAGACACACACACACACACACACACACACACACACACACACACATATATATATATATATATATATATATATATATATATATATATATATATATATATATATATATATATTCACAATTGTTCAATATATGTTTCGATTCGTCCACTTAGATATTTAATGTGGGAGAAAATATTTTGTGTTCAAATTTTAAAGAGCGTTTGAGTGAAGCCAGTATGTGAGTGGATTGGTTTTTTGGGTGTAATGTATCTCTCCAAAATATTTTTGAATATGCTATACTTGTGTTCATGTACACTACTATACACTGCTCAGTATGCCAATATTAGTTGAAAGGGCCGACTTAGGCCAAATGAGACCCAATAAGGAAAAACACCCCCACCCTCCGGCAATTGAGACCCAAAACTGGGAATGGGTATGTCTAGACCGAGACCCAAACGGGAATGAAACAGGACCTGTCTGGACCCAAACAGGAATGAAATAGCGTCTCCTAGACCCAAACAGAAATTGGAACATGGTGGGTGGGTCTGTATATTATTCACTGTTAGTATGCTACTTAATATTCTGATATAAATTAAACTGTAGGGTCGTTCTTGTGCACATCATTTCTTTTAAATATATAGGAGAGCAACTGTCGTAAGCTCTGCACAGTGTTGTTAACGTAAATATATGTGCTACTGGTTGAGTGATTTACTACCCCACACAATGTGCTCCAGGACATGCTAGAAGGAATAGTGGTTGTTTCATTCCTCTGTGTGTGTGTTTGAATTTATTTCATTGGGGCCTTCAACATCATTTTTTAATTAATTTACAGTTTATTTGTGTCTACGTTTATTTGTTAGAAACCAAGTCTGGGATTCCTCTTTGATAATCGGGTAATTAGAACCAAAACGTTTCTCACATTACCCTGTTCGGTACAACATCAACTTAACGTATTTCAGTTTAGCAGCAGACATACTTAAAATCAAATATTTGAACTATTAATTGGTAGTAAAAATAGCTTCCTTTCAGAGGCGCCGCGAAGTTTAAAACAGGCCCTGCCTCCAACTAGAACTGAATACACTCGCGATACACTCCTGAGTACAACATTATAAGGCTATGAGGTAGAGAAGGCGTTGACACAAATCGGTAACACTAGTTACGAACCCTTATGTGTGCATTACTACAGTCATTTCCTGAAAATGTTGTTTCGATGGCTGTAACTGAAAACAAAAGTAGAAATGATGTTTGTTTTGAGAATTGTGAACCTCAAGGATATTGATATGAAATAATGAAATTTCTATTTCTCAATTACGTATATTGAAGGCAGTTTAAACGGATAACAAAGACACAGAAACTGAATGTCCTATCTGTTTAATTTATGTTTTTTGGTAAGTATGTGGTAATCATATATATATATATATATATATATATATATATATATATATATATATATATATATATATATATATATACGGGCAATCTTCGGATCTTGTCTCATACTTTGCATTAATCCATTCAGAAATGTCATTGTACTTTCGTCTTGCCCTCCATTCTTATTTTGATAAACTTGTTTGGACGCATTTAATGTATTTATCATATTATGTAGTAATTAAAGTCAGAGCTTATAAATGACAAGTGTCATTATTATGGACTTTTCTTAAACGAATATACATATAATGGTAGTTGTGATAATTGTTAATTAATCATTGTACTAAAATCACGCGTATTTCCCTCAGATTTGTTCTTCATAAATAGTCATAATTACCTCACATATGTCATTACATCTTATGTTAATACCAACAATATTTTCCTCGACTCAAGATGTATTTCCCGTCCTTTCGAGAGTGACTTTAACATTCCATCGCGTGCATTTGTCGGAGCTTTATTAACTGTTACATGTTATCGGAGTTCTCCGACTATCCCATTCTATTTATCTTAAATTCAAATACAGAAACAAAACAATAAACAAAAAGCCCCTCAAGGCTAGCACATCTTTTATTTAAAATCAGTCATAGCTCAATGTTCAGATGCGGGAGGTCGTGGGTTCGATCCCCGGCCGGGTCATACCAGAGACTTGCGAAAATCGTACTAATAGCTGCCTCGCTTGGCGTTCAGGATTAAGAGGTTAGTGTTTTGACTGGTCGGCCTGGTGTCAGGATAATGTGACTGGGTGGGACATCATGCTACATGTCTGCGGCATGATGCCCCAGTGTTAGACATCACTATAAACTGGCACATTGCAGACATCGTAGCGATATGACTGAAACATTGTTAAAGCTACGTTAAAAATCGAAATCACAACAACAGCTCAATGTTCGATATGCTCAGACAGGAACAGCTAAGCACATATACCTGTCCAGAGCATTTTTAACACGGAAGTATCTACACGGAAGAAAAATGCGTTAGACTTGCCAAATAGGCTGCATTCAGTGGCGCCTTACCTGAATGCAGAAATACACGATTACATGTTGTCAGTATTATTCACGGGTTACTAATGTCCTGGTCTATAAATGGGATCATCCTTTCTCGGGTAGTATTTCATGATGAAATCATAGTCGGATGGTTTATAAATAATTTATTTTCCTAAATCTATTTTCAAGTTTGATATTGCAATAATTAATATCCTGAGTTGTGTATTTTACACTAAGTTTCATATGTCTCTAACAGTATACTATTCTTACATTGATTGTATAATAAATATCGTCAATTAAAATATACACCCAAATTCACTAATGAGACACAAATCAATGCCACTGACATGCTAACTCATTATATAGTATCTTTCCTTAATGCATACCTTATTGCTATATCAATATACGTCTATCATTCCAAACAAAAATCAATGTAAACAATAAATAAAGTTGCGATCTCAAAATATCGTAACCTAAATGGTGTATATCGTAGCATATGTTACTGTCGCTAGTGTATTTACGAGCCAATTTTGTCAGATAAAGATGTAAAATGGAACTAAATATTGAATTAAAAAATCTCTGAATTAATTGTGTATACTCTTTGGGAAAATCTAAAGGCAAAGTTTGAATAATTTTAATGTGGTTTGCTAAGGTCATGATATATACGTAATCCTTTTTCGTAAACTATATTTTTTTTTGGGTGTAAAACGAGGTATTTGGGGAGTATAAAAGGCGCTCAAAATTCGCTTGGTCGTTTTATTATAAAAACAAAAAACGTACCATATGTTTTGAGGTTCATTGGTTATAACATATGGGATATTTACGTTACTTGGTCCAAATATAATAAACTAAAAATCTAAGGATTGAATAAACCTTTCGAAAATGTCATCTTTCATATGTCTGAAAATTTATTCTTGATACATTTATCAAGTAATATTTTGACAAATGTTAGCATAAATAATGCTTGAAAATACTTATGTTACCGATACATGCGTGACAAATATATACTAAACAACGGAACACATGATTATAGCAGGCCAACTTTGCATGATGAAAGGTGCCATCTGTCAATTTTCAGGTAAAAAAGAGAACACATCTAGTACAACGAGAATAAGCCAGTAACATTGTTGTATACCCTATGTACTAATGTCCACCTCTAGGTAAGCGAATCCAATTAAAACTTCTGATTGACTCATACGTTTTAATGGACAGGAATCAGTGACAAAGAAAGAGTAGATATCATAGATTATAATATAGAGACTGCTATATTTATAAGCATTGTAATCAATGTGTATACAGTACTGATACATACGTTACAGAGCGTAACTAATGCATTAAGACTTAATCCTTAACAACACTGTAAAATATTAATACAATTTAGATCTTCAATTTAGCTCTACTATACAATTATTCTTAAAAATACAACTAATATTGTATACATTTTTTTCTTAAAGTTTTAAAATTGATTATGAGTAACATGAGTATATTAAGTAACAAATGATTGAAGGACTAGCAAATAACAAATATTTAGTGCGAAGGTAAATTATAAACAAAGGAAGAAGTGCAAATGTAAATTAAAAAGAAACAAAAAGGGTAACTATTTATATACAAAAATGATTTCAGCCATACTCAAGACTTCACATGATAATTTCGTAACGCATTATTAATACTTGCGTTATTAGTCCCCTACCGGTGAAACCGGGAGGACTCTGTATTTGCACTGACTCATTATTGTCTTATGTGACATGTTTAGGTTCTAATAAACAGAAGCTAGAAAAAGTGAAGACAACAAGCTTTGAAAAAGTTAACAAATAATTTATTTTCCTGGAGAAGAAAACAAGGCAAACATAAAAAAATGGAACTTAGGGTTTTGAAAATCATATCCAAAAATAATCAAAGAATAATCCAAAAGTCAAATATGGAAGGCAATCACTTATACTATAGCTAGTATAGTGCTGTTGTGTTTTCAGTTCTTCGTTTTTCCACTCACATTAAAATCGCAGTGTTTGAATTCCAAATCAAATTTATAGAAATGTCTTTGTCCTATAATCCTGTATGAGCACTCATACATTTCCAGGAAAATAATTACAATTTTAGAACCCAAATAACTTGAATACAAATTGTAATGCAACTCAAAATAAAACGAACACCTTGCATCAAATGATTTTAAGCCGAAACTGACTAAATTCTCTACAAATATCGTTATTAAACATGACTACTGCGCAAGACCGGTTTACATTTAAAGTCACGTATTTCCAGTATGACCTTGACAAAAAACAATCATTTTACTCTAAGAATAAGATAAAAATAGAAAGTTGTTTGCTTGACTCACTGGTTTCTGAACGAAGGTCTGGAACTTAGTCAGCTTAATGTGTTCACGATAACATTAGGTCAGCTTTAGGTTTTAGCGACAAAACATTCAGGTCAAACTAATTTCATTAAAATAAATTAATTTACTTTAACTTGTAATAAAACTGTTTTGTAAAACTTACAGAAAATTCAATTAAAACAAATATAAATTAAATCAAATATACATAACACTTGTTTATTTTGGAATGGCCAAAACAAGAATGGAAATCCTAAAGGCCTAAATGGGATGACAGAAGGCTAAAGGTCTCGAGTTCCTCTTAAAAGAGAGTTAGGCGAATTCAATATTATGTGGTATCGTCGTCACAAGTAGGTACACTAAATGGAAAAAGAGGAACATGAAAACTGAATTAGGAAACAGACTTTCACGGCTGAGAAAAAGAAACGGAGGAAAACAACGAAAGCATAACTGAACTGACCAGTGGATATGACAGTGATATTGTACCAATCATAACGGAGCATAATGATCATCTGATACTAAGGATACTATTTATTAATAAAAGTGAAAAGGACAAAGTTTTGCAAATGATCAGTCGTGGGACTCTTGTGCGTGCCCACAAAAGTATAGGTATTCATAAATCTGGCTTTTCAAACCGAAGACGTAAAATACATAAAAAAATGTGCGACTAAGTACAAAACTCAGACTGTTAACAGCACCTAAAAAAGCGAGCCGATGGAGATTTTGAAAATTTATAGCTGACCCTTAGAAAAAGTAATCTTGTAAGAATAAAATTCCTTTTATGTAATGCAGTTTTCTCTGATATAATGGCTTCAAAACAGTTGTTTGAACTTAAAAATATTTCCGTATTTTACACTACGACACATACGTTACCATTCTACGTTACAAAATCATATTATAAAATACATTACTTGTTTTATTTTATTTTTTAAAAAAAATTTACTTAATTAAGAATAAAAATTTTAATCATTTTGTCTTCCATAAAATATAAAATAAGTCATAATGATTATATGAGATCAGTGATCAATGACATCTACATGTGATGTATCATCCCATAGTCAAATCAGGGAACAAATAACCTTTTTACAACAAAACAGCAAATACAAGTATAACAAGCTATAGCAGACTCTGCTGCTACCTGTATGAAATGCTGCCAAAAAGGTACATCAGCAATTACTAATTTCGTTAATTGCTGATACATGCAAACCAAGAACTACTTCGTTGACCTATGATGGTACTACTGGATTTTGTCATACTACTACTATTACTACTGCTACGAGTTCTTCTGCTGCTACGACTATTACATTTAATATTGCTGCAACTACTGCTAATATTACCACTACTACGTTTATTTTAATAGAGTATACATTGCAACACCTAAACTAAATGAAACTTTTTTCCCTACAATTGATCTAGTTACACGACAATTACTAAGAAAATATTGAAATGTACGCTATTAGGTCAAACAAATTTTCAACAGAATGTTTCATTACCCCGGCGAAATTCCTATTTAATATACATTAAAAAGCTTTGTGTCACGTTCGTTGGCTAAAACGCAGCAGCAAGATGGGGTTTGGGGTGGCCAAAAAAGAGGGGAAGGACCACAATCAAAACTCGTTTTTCGAATCTAAGGCTACAAAGATTGAATTTTTCCGCCAAGCAATGTCAACTCACTAACTGTCCAAAGATCAATCTGAGGCCTCTATGTACATATGATTGCTGTACAGGAACGGGGCAGACCAACAAAAAACAAATACCCGTTGACCTTGAGCTCCCCGTCCCCCATTCAACACCCCATTGTAAGAATATTATTTTATCTGCGGTAATGCTGATTTAATAATCTGAGACTAGCAAAAAGGAATGACTATGATCAGGTTGATTGAAAATGAATATCAGTCGAATCTTGGGTAATTGTTAGTTTTGTATTGTTGCCTGGCAAATCGCTAAGTGTGATTTATTTAGAGATTCAGAAGGCTTTAAAGGCTATTTTTCAATGTTGTTAATTTTGTAAACAAGCACACACACCCGCTGAGGTGAATCCCAAGTGTTATCAAATTCGCTCCCTTATATGGGTTTGTAACGTGGTCCATGTAAGAGTACCTGGACTAAGTTTTACAAGATTACAATTACCTGTTTAACGATATATCATTTTTTTAAAGCATTGCAGGAACACACACATGGTTTTCTTTAAAACGCCGACAATATGTCGGTCGGGCTTATGGAAATCGAACACGTAAGGTAATGGTCACATAGGGAGATATAAAGATTGTCCGTAAACACTAAGCACTCGGCCACAGTCTCTAATATACGGCTAAATTGCTGTTGTTGTTGTTGTTGTAGTTGTAGTAGGGTTTAACGCCATTTTTCAGCA
Organism: Sinohyriopsis cumingii; assembly: GCA_028554795.2. Classification (NCBI taxonomy): domain Eukaryota; kingdom Metazoa; phylum Mollusca; class Bivalvia; order Unionida; family Unionidae; genus Sinohyriopsis; species Sinohyriopsis cumingii. The sequence continues at coordinate 70,547,676 of CM068832.1, read as the reverse complement.
CACGATAGGCTATACATGGCGGCCAGTTTTAATGGTGGAGGAAGATTCCGGGAAAACCCCAGAAAGAAGCACCGACCCACGAGAAGCTACTGGCAAGCTTTCTCACATATCCATATTAGCCGAATCCGAGACGAGAACCCACGCAGACAGAGGTACGATGGCAGTGACCCATAAAGAAGAGCGCTTTAGACCACTCGGTCACTCGAGGCCTCATACATGAACTATATTATCAGTGATGTTTATTTCGAATCACAGAGAATGTAATCAGTATATTCACAGTTACAAATTAAACATTTGTGTTCACGCATTTAACACAGTAGATGTTAAGTATGTGAGCATTTCATTTATATTATCACAATATATATCGATTTTGCAGATCCTGGGAAACCCAACGGGCGATTAGTTTATCACATGTATTTCTAGCGGATTGACACTTCGCGGGGGAAATTTCTAAATGTGTGTCGAGTTCGAATTCCGGCAGTTACGTTACTTTATATACTAACATTTTAACGTTTGGTTACAAAACTTTGACAAATCTGATTTAGAAATACCATTTGCGTAAAAATGCATAGAGTTTGCAATAGTATGTATATGTTTTCCAGCAGCTGACCGTGAACAAAAATTCATTAATTGTTTTAAGACTAGTTAGTGTGATTGGTATTGCTGTAGTTCGTGTGCTTACCTGTCTTTCCACTTGTTGTAGTATGGTTCAGTGTGACAGTCAGTAAAGTATAAAGGTCATTGTCTTGTAAGTTAGTATTCATGTGATTAATCACAGAACCATCGTCAAAAGTACTATTGAAGCACTCGTAAATAAATCGTACAAAATTCATTTGTATTGTTTTACTACCGGGAATCGCCATACCAATCCGTATATAATCGGTATTGATCACATTTCTAAGAGCATTTTAGAGGCGGTAATCTCTGACGACATCACATCTGCTCGCTTCCTAATTAGTAAATATTCGATGACATTTAAATTCATGAAGAGCAATATATTTTTAGCTTGCTTCATTTATATAGATTTCTCCTCCTCTAATATAACATTAGTTTTTAGCTGAGGAATATCTCTCTAGATTCTCCTTTCCGCCTTTTATTCTGATATCAACAGAAGCGTCCTGTACCTCGTAGCATCGTTTAAGCGCTGGCTGTTTTCGTCCACCACAGGATATACATAATTATGTTTTCCCCTTGACCCCAATTCTACATTTCAAACATGGTTTCAGTCCAGCATTTTGACGGCTAACACAGGACATGTAATAGCCACAGTACTTAACGCGAACGATTGTTCACAATGTGTACTGAACCGATCATGAGCCATCGATAAATATTCTTTGCCTAATTTATTTTTTATTATTGTATGAAGTTTAATAAAACAAACTATTATATATATATATATATATATATATATATATATATATATATATATATATATATATATATAACTAATCTCTTCCGAAATAAAAAAGATCTCTCGTCAAGTTGGTTATCCAAAAGAATTCAACTGGTGAATTTCTACAGCATACCTGACATCAGTGTTGCATCAGACGCTAACACCTTAGAAATAATCTTATCTTACAGTTCGCATGTGCTCTTCCCAGAGACCCTCTTACATATCGCAGCATGCTTGTAAAAACCCATATACTCATATACACACGCATGAGCAGATACTCAGTTAATAAACAAATGAACTCGGGTCACCTTATTCAGCCAATAATAACACTAATTGCAAATAAAAACGCTTCAGCTTTTATTTATGTAGTATTGCTGATTATACCGCTGAACGATTGCTAAGCTTCACTAAGCCTCACTAAGCCTCACTAACTTCTTATTATCATAGGCATCTTCATTCTAATCACATTATATAATGTCAAGCACATAATTAAAATATCAGTATGTACTTACGCTATTAGCTTGTTTGCACGCTTCAGCCACTTCTTGGACTCCTCTATACTTAATTCCAATTTTAAAATACTACTGCAAAGCTCATCTCTAGATCCCAAAATATTAATGCTCTATGGATAACATGGCAGAGACATCTTCGCAGCACTACAAGCACATCTCTAATACAACCCTATGTGGTCCCGAACCCCTATCACATAGAGCCATAGGGAATACACTCTTTATCACCTAACAGTGGTCCAGAACCACCGCAACACAGTAGTACAGATCAACCGGGACTCTCTCGAGCACATTTAGTGTGCCATTCTCTTTATGGTAGATATGCTGTTTTTGGTTATCGAGTGAAATGGGAATAAGATTTGCAGATGTAGTGTAAGTAACAGCTGTCTTCGGGATTTTCGTGAAATATATATAACGTCTTTAATGTTTGTTGGCATGTTGTATTACATTGTCGTTGTATCAGCAATATGAACAAAGAATATCGAATGTCATCCTCGCTAGCCAAGTGTCGTAGAAACACTAATTTCCATCTCAGCAGTGCCTTATATACCTGACCGAAACAGTTTTCTCCCATGCATTCATCTAAGAGAAATTGGTGTAATCAGATTTTTCTTTAACTGTGCATAAGAAGATAATTAAGACAAATCATAAATGCCTCTATAGATAACGACATACACACTGTCCACATGCAATAGGTTTATTTCACGTTAAAATATAAAGACACTGTGATTGTCTTCTTGCAGTAACTCTGAACGTTATCCACAATGAGCAAGTGCTCAAAAGCAAAGTCGTGCTATATAAATGACAATCTGCGATGTTGGACAAAATGGATCGACGATCATTACCAAGCGAACATGGAAACACTGCTTTGACGAATATACAAAATAGTTTGATAAGGGCAATATAAACTAACACCTTGATAACTTTAATGGTTTTTTTCTCGGTATATACAATGGATTTTATTTTTGTTTTCAATTAAGGGAATAATGATCAGTTCGCTATCTAGCCAGATCTGCTTTGTTTATCTGTTTCGCCATAATGTGTTTGTATTTTTGGTTTTAACGGCTTTGTTAACATATTATTGGCTGATTGCTACTGAAGAAATGGGAGATAAGTGCATTTTCTAGAGATCCGTTGAGGCAGACGACCCCAACTAGCATGCATGGGAATGATTTCGCATTTACGAGCCCGGTATTGTGTCAACGGAGCTACCGCTTATCTTCATCATTTAACCACATTTGTGTCTCTTAGAGATATGTTACTTACATAGTCTAGTGAAAGAGTTTAAAATTGTTTTAAAAATGTCGTATTAACCTAGATTTGCGTATATACGTCTACGTATTCGAATCTGACCCATATCTTGTGCACAAAACTTATGCATGTTGCATCTATTTCTCGAGCCGTTATCGCATTTTCAAGTAGTGATATGCTTCCAAATATCAATAAATTATCAAAATAGTCGAACTTGAAATATATCGTCTATTTTCTTTAGCATCTTGAGAATAACAATGACACACACCGCGGTGCATTTTTTCGAAACTTGTGATATAAAAAAAATGCACGGCAATCATCCAGTCACCTTGTCAATCCGCAGATACTCAAATAACACTGTAACTTACGGAACTAACTGAAGATAGTTCAAGATATAATCTTTCCGAAGGTTATATTTACCTAACATTACTATATATTACGAGGCAGCTGTATAATATACGGTAATTAAATTCTTTCTTTTTCGTTGACAAAGTTGTCATGTCTAGTATTTATTATACATGCATTTCGTTTCCAAATCAAACTGTGTCATAACGCAGGTCGAGTAAAACCCTAAATGTATGTGATTTACACATATTCAATTTTGAAAGTTTTTATATATTTTAAGACATATTCAATTTTCAAAAATATCAAAAAATGAATATGGTTTCAGTTAATCGCGCACATTGTCTGTGTTATTTTGGAATTTGTCAATTACTTCACAATATGTACAAATATATGTCAGACATTTAGTTAAAATAGTGCAAATCGACTAGATAATACAATTTGAAAGCGAATTCATTCAGAACATGCATTATTACAACATTCCATACCTCAAGAGTTGATAGGCTCTTAATACGCACAGCCTATGTATTGATATGTTGGACGCACAATATAACGAGTATTTATTCCACACAAAGACCTCCGATTATTCTGATAAAATTTCGACATGGTTCGGTTTGTAGTTTTACGGCAAAGCAACACAACTTAGTTATATAGGTGCATTTAAATGCATTTATCGGTAGCCGATTAAACTGATATGGTGACAGAACTCTAAAATACGTTATATTAATCGCGAGTCCGGAACACCCGAAAAATGGGCCAATGCCGTTTCTAAAATAACTAAGTCACGATTATCTACATATTAAATCACTTATAAGTTATGACATTATACAAAATCAAATCATTCAAAAATGCAAATGCAAAACTTTTTTTTTTAAATTTTCAAGAGCTGCAAAGAATACATGAATCACAATACCGCTCCAACTGAAGTTCCTAACGCAATACTTCGCCTAAATTAACATTAAGTTTGACTTACCAGAAGTTTGTACAGATAACACTTCGAGTATGGGTTTATTTTACTTTAACTCTCGATAGAACAGTAGACCGTTTGATGAATTGCAAACGGATATGGATTGTCAGCCCTGAATAAGCTTGTTCTGAGTGACTGCGAAATTAGGTGCCTCTGGAATGCAACACAAAGAGGTATTCTTGTCTCCATAATTGCCTAACCGCTATAAAAAGAAACATCGTTCAGGATTTTATCATTAAGCAGCTTTCCCATTCTTAGGAGTCCCGATCTGCTGATCTGGCAGACATGACACTGTCTGGTTGACTCTGGTGAATACAGTTCGGAGCAGTGCGAATTTATGACAGCATGTCAATTATCAGAAGGAGATACTGGATGAGCCATGAAAATTAGGCTCTCTCGCTCCTCAACTCACCCAATATTAAGGATAAACTCAAAGTAGATTCATTCACGTACACTAAAATACGTTATAGTCAGCTTTACTGCATGAAATTGACCCAGACGTAATCTTACTAACAAGTACATGGTTCATCCATCCCTCTGTTTTTTTGGCTAAATCGACACAGGGCCAGTTCGATTTGCTGCTCTGTCCGGATACATGTGATCAAGTCAACCTCCTGTAGAGGAGATCTTTTGGGCATTATTGTGCTGAAAACTGCAGAAGTTTAAGGATTGGATTTTGTCTGAGATATGAATTTCCGAGCAGTATTCAATAAGCAGCTCTAACAAAACTCAAATGTGGTGAACGGATGGAGGATACACATTAAGCTAAGATGATACTAACTGATTAAACAAACTATTTGTTTCCCCTATCTGAAATGATGCATCCTTGTCCCCCACCCTTGATGCAGGTATGTCTTTTCTCTATATTATAATATAACAATATAACAATAACATCGTTATAGTATCCACTTCATTGCTGGTCGGTCGTTTTTCCAACTAGGTATCGCTGTTACCTCCAATATGTCTTTTCTCTATATTATAATATAACAATATAACAATAACGTCGTTATAGTATCCACTTCATTGTTGGTCGGTCGTTTTTGCAACTAGGTATCGCTGTTACCTCCAACGTTATGAACTACAAAAGTAGCAAATTGCCCAAAGGCAAGCCGGAACGCAGGGTACTATAGTAACAATCATGTCAAACCATGGGAAGCATTCCTTCACACCAGCAAAGATGCAAAGTAGACTATTACACTGCCCTGCATAATCTTGCCAGTTATAATCATAATATTGGTTTCTGTTTGTTTAAACAAACGTTTTTGTCTCTTCAGGATTCCCTGTTGCAACACATCCTGAGTGTGGCCTATCAGGGTGGGATCGGACTTTAAATATAATATCTCATCCCTTGGTTCCCATGCTAGGAGGATCGTGTGATGAACAATGAGAGACGGCCAATGATGGTATCATTGGGTACTCGACAACAAGCGGTGAAAATCTGAAGTGAACTGATCAGATGCTGTTGCCGGACTTAATGCGGTTGTCTATACTAAACGTGCCACAAATTCGACTACCGTGCACTGAACTATGATCATTTTTGTGAAGGCAATTTAAAGTAATTTTCAATGAGTTATATATTTTCACCGGATGAATGCAGTGCAGGATCATCAGTTAAAATATCAGATTTTTAATTCACCGTAGCATGCTTGTTTGTTAATTTCCCTATACACGATTTTTACAAATATTATCAGCTAATATAATTAGGAGCATATTAAACTAACAAGACCGGCTTCATTTGTATTCGCGAAGGCACCTTGTTTATGGTACGCTTTGCAAAATTAGATTTATCAAGTCTTTGGGTAATAGTAACAACCCGAAGTTCTGTTTGTTTTCAATATATTAATTTTCGTCTGTAAAACTAGTGTCATTAAGGACATATTCATATAGATTTATACGTACTTGTATAGTAGAATTATTTTCACAAATGTTTCCATACGAATTATTTATCAGGTTTTTGAGGTGAGATATTGTTTAAAAAGGCGTCTATTTTCTTCTATTATGGGTTTGTTCTGTTTTCTCTTTTTGAAATAAATCTGTATTGGGAAATGACCGACACTGCAGTATGATTATCAAATATCCTGTAATGTTGACTAACTAGTTTTCTCACACTAACAATTAAGGCGTCTATTACATACTGTTGACTGACAGTTCAGCTGCATATTTTAGCTGATTCATGAAGTTAAGCAGGTGAATATATATATATATATATATATATATATATATATATATATATATATATACATATATATATACATATAGATATACATATATATATACATATATATATATATACATATATATATATACATATATATATATATATATATATATATATATATATATATATATATATATATTAAAACACACACACAAAGCGGATGTTGTATGATACGAGTGATTACTTATGTCGAATTTGAAAACGAGGCCTGTTTGTACTGTTGGAGATCTTAACACTATCGCATTAAATGGACTTTCCCGTAATTGTAATTGCTTAAGTTAGCATCTCTAACCATTGCTTAGCGTGCTTGATGTTAATATTTCTGCTGACCTACTAAGAGTAGATTTGGTGTATGTCATATACATTACATACCATCAAATACAACATGGTATGTCGAGATCTGACTGCTTCGAAATGTCCTACAATCATGTCACGGAGGTTCAAATGTCTATATTTGTTAATTTCTATTGAAGCTTAGATAAGCTTGATACCTTAGCCATTATTAATATTCCGACACGCTCATATTTGCGTCCTCTTGTTATAATCAAAACAAAAATATTTGTGACGGTTTTCCATACTTACTATTAAAAATATTTGTAACAAAAGACTGCAACACAACGTTGTTACATATCTAATTGTTGAAACGTTTAACTGTATAAGTGTGTCATCGAAACAAAACAATCATAACTGCTTGCACACGGATAAACAAAAGCAGGCTACATTAATGATGAAGCAAGTCTGATATAGGCTATCTTCGTTTCATTCCAAATACAGACAAAACAAAGTCATATCCTTTATTTTTAAATTGTACGATTTGGATTGTAAAGACGAATACGTTTCCACAGTGATTCACTGCGCAATTGATTTAGATCTAAGTGCCGAAATATATTATTAATTATATGTATTAATTATATGTATTTAATTTGTATGAGCAACTTTAAGTACTTCTAAATTAGGTTAATTCCTCTTTAAAGAAATCCGATAAAATAATACGTTGCAACTGGATAATTTAGATTATGAACAGATGCAAATCGCCTTAACGAGGCAAAGTTATATTACTTAGTGGAATGATCATCTGACACTTCAGTAATTGTTGCAAAATTCTTCATTATTCTTATGTATTACAACCAAACGAAATAAATATGTCCCAAAAGATAGAAACCTTAGCTGAAAAACGAAGTTCAATACACAGAGCATACTAAAGAATTTAGTCAAGTTTCATCAGGAATCCATTTATCTTTTTTAGTATAACATAAAACAATCCACATATAATTTTTTGTGCAAGATCCGAAATGTGATACATATATCCGGGTTATAGGTTTAGAAGAACTTATATCACATTGTTGCAAAAATGCTAACTATCATTACATGTTATTACGGGACAAAATAGGTATTGCACAAATGTAAAGTGTATCTCATAATACGTTTCTTTATAAATATATCCAACAAACATTATGGTCAAATTCTCACCAGTATATCTACGAAAAGGTAAACTAATTTGATGCTTCGGTAAAATCAAACATATTCCCATCACATCAATCTTTGACATTTTCCTGCTGCAATACAATACTGGTTCTGCCATATAAAATTTGAAATTCTAACTTCAGATACCAACAATAGAAACAAGCTTTCATGTGGTATTGGTACACCGTAGCAATTCAAAGGTTAGTTATAGGTGTTGTTGCATCAATAAAAAAATGTAAAGCTCGATTGATCCTAAAACAGTAATTATGTGGTATATGGAGGAACTGGACGTTTAAGTCTCACACAATGGGTTGTTTAAAGATAAATGACTGCATAGTGATCACACGTACATTTATGGTAGCGAAATGTTGTGATATAAGATGAGAAGTTTTTTTTCCGATGGGCACACACGTTTTTGTTTGTAAAAGTGTGGTATGTAAATAGAAAAAAATTCCATTCAATGACCACAAACAAATAATATTAGCAGAAGCGTTGTATGTGAAGGCAGTATAGACTGACTCAATGATCACAAATAAATTAATCAGAAAGAGGTCAAACGTGTTGCGGTAACGCCACTAATAGTATACGCTGTATAACAACAATATATTCAGACGTCAAAACGCACTTTTTTACATTTCTCAGAGGACGGGAACTAAATTTAGATTATAAGTGTTTCAAACTGTTAGAAACGGAGAGTAGCAGGGATGGGCTATTTCAAACAAGAGTCCATTTACGAAACAAAAGCTTCTTACGAAAATGAAAATATGCAACGTCGGTAACGCAAAACCGAAGCCACTATCTGACCGAGACTTTCTCTAATTGGGTTAACTCATTTTGTTGCTTTATCTATGTCCGTTGTGTTTTCAAATTTGTATCTGTGTTCGTTCACCCGTGGGACACTCATTGTTGGTCGTCACCCTCCCTGCTGCTGTAGTGTGCGAGTAATTTGATCATTATTTTATCATTAATGGAATCTCACACAGCTAAACTAGGTCGAAGCGACTAGAGTCAATTAAAAAATATATCCCTGCTCGTGATTCTGTCAAGCAGCAACTCAAAGCGCGTCATGAGTATAGGTGGAATTTGCGGAAGGTGCAAAACAAGGATTTATACCGGTTGAGAAGTCTATTGAAGGAGTTATAAAGGCTACCAAAGGTCTTCTTTTCACGTTGGAGCAAACCACTAAAGCAACTGGAAAAATAGCAGAAGGAAGTGAGTAGAAAAAAAAACAGATTTTAAGAGAACTGTATGGTCAAAAGCTGGTGCTACTTATCAACAACAAACAAGGGAAATATTTGAGGGTATTTACAATCTTCGTTTGGAAGTGGCCAATATAAAGGATCTTATACCAGAATCAGAACCAGAAACGTAACCAGAACAAGCAAGAGAGAACTGAAATAACTGATGAATTTACCAAAGAGAGCATTGCCTTTATAAACAAAATGGCAGCGTCGAAGAATTATATACGTTTGCCGTGCATAGTTTTGATCAAGATTAAAAATTTAAAACACCGAGTACTCTAATAATGCAGTAGATCGTGAAATATATATATATATATATATATATATATATATATATATATATATATATATATATATATATATATATATATATATATCGATGATCTTGCACTAATGAGATTTTCAAAGTTGAATTGTGTAGCCGAACGAGTAATTGAGCATTTTAAAAATGTGAAGCGTTGAAATGGGTTCACTAATCAGCGACGTGAACAAATAAACAAATGGGCTGAATCGGTCAAGGATACAGGAGCTATAATAGATGATATTGCCGAGTTATCAAGCAAATTAAAATTTCCAGTGGTAGTAAAAATGTTAACCGGATATATTTTATGTAAATAATGCGAATAAAGGAAAAGGGACACCAATGAAAATTATTGATCACAATGCGCGTGTGTGGACTAGCGCAGTAACAATATTTCCAAGGAATCGTACTGTAAGATTTTAACCCTCATAAAATATGTTTGATTTTATCCACGCGTTAAGTAAAAACGATCCTGTGTCAGTGTGGTTTTTTAAAAGTTCTGATGAACAATATGATCAATTTGTAAGACCCAACGGCGATTTATATCGTACTGAGTAACTGTTTTACAGTTGCGTCAGTCGCGGCTCATTTTGGCAGAGAGAAATATTCGTGCAAACCAACACGAGCACGATTTTTCAAGGATGTTCAAGCTAGTTGTGTCGAATACGGGCATGGAATACCAAGTATAATCATGACGATATTACATCCGTTGACATGATCGCGTGTTATCCCGGGAGTTTTCTTGATTACGGAGAATTTCATAGATATTTTGCCCGGTTTGGAGATCCCACGCACGAGATGACAAGAGTTGTCATAAACGGACCGTTACCCGATTTTGACTTGACGGGATTTACTCGTGTTGCATCATTCGAATTCGCTTAGGATCTTCATCCGGTTTGTCATATTTGGTTTGACAGACATTTTTCAGAAAAACACTGGGCGCCAAAAGTGTTATTAGGATATATGCTTGACAGTAAAATATGAATATCTCTCACGGTCAGCGAGGCAATTATATTATACCGAAAACAAGCTAAAGTTTGGTTACCATCGCCGGAGCGTATCAGTCTTCATGTGGTCATCGAAGAATATAAGCAGGACTGTCCAATTGCTCCTGTGAAAAAAACCGCAAAGGATCTCGGTACAAAACTAATCGGTAAATTAACTCAGGGTGGTGCATATGGTCATCAACGGCATTGTGCAAGATTGATTATGGATCCAGCCGAATATGAATTTATGGTCGCTGATGCAACAGTAAAAAGTATATTTTGTAATCGGGAAGACGTTTACTTATCTGACGGAACATGGTTGGGTACTGTTGTTAGTTTTATTAGTGGAGAATCTCCTCAGTATTCTCATTTAAGATCTTCAATGCTCGCTTATATGTCTATAAACCTGTTATCGATGATAAACAGATTGCCTCTCACCGCAGTCGGTGTTGTCACGGATTCATGTTATGTCGATACAAAATATTTAGAATTACTGGCACGTTTTACTGATCATAATGCATCATGCGGCTCGTGGAGAACAAAACAAGAAATGTTACATAATTATTGTGAATCCGCGGTGTTACGATCAACGATGATTATCTCCGCGATCAGATATCAGAATTATCGTCGGAGCCATCCATGCATGATCCGGTATCCAGACACGAAACCGTTTATTTAAGCGGACCGGATAGTTCTGGTAAGACAACTCGAGTTATTTAATTATTTCGACAGAATTACGACGACATGATTGTGCTAAAGACAACACACAGACTTGCACGATAAATCAAACAACGAGGAGTACATTCTTGTACTTATCACAGTTTATTAAGGTTCAAGATTGACGCATGGACTCCTGATCGAATGGGAGAGAAATATATTCCTGGTATCATAATTTGGGATGAGATATGCACAGTGTCGTTGGATACATTAAAAATGTTTCTCGATAGAGTGTTACTGAAAAACATAGCTGTGATAATGTGCGGCGACCACGGTCAACCACCACCGTTTGTTGGACCATCTCCACATCATTGGCTAAAGGATTTTGTAGATTACTATGAAGAAATAACCGATGATCATAGATTTATTGATGCAGAATTAAGATAATTGAAAACAATAATCAGACTACAAAAGAATAAAATTCAATGTGAAATAAAGCGCGGGGTAACTCCAGAAACTTCCAAGAATAACTTTTTGGAAACGTGGAAACCAAATGATTCGATAGTGCCAACTAGACAGATAGTCAGAAAAATACTTTCAGCGGAAGTTGTTTGATGCGAATAAAGAAAAAATCTCAGCGTTACCATTGTGTTATAGGCCAACTGATACACGGCAAGAGAATATCGACGTTGAGATACTGGAACCGACCGAGAAACAAAATCTCGTGTTGAATGATATTGTTTTGGTTTCTGTCAGTGTTGTCGAAAATGCGTTATTGTTGGATAAATTTTGCGGCAATAACACCTCGTTTATTTATAATAATTTTTAGCTTTGATTGTGCGGGAAAAGATTAAATTTATTTGTACCAAATCGTTCACACTTACCTGTAACTGCTTATTTGTTACTTTTTTTGCTGTTGTAATCGTTGTTAGATCACTTGTCATGGTACGCGCCCTGCATTTCACACAATATAAATCCATATTTATTTATCTTTATGTATACCATGAATGTCATTGACTAATCTTCGACAAGAAAACAAGAGCCGGTCAAGCATCATGCTGCTCTACCAAATTCTATCGAATGATCATTATTCGTCCATCTTAAAGTTGCAAAATGCAACTGTTACTTAATTTGATAATGAGATGGCTCAGGTGGGATAAGTTGTATTTTATTGATCCGTCTGTAGATGACCAGCGGTGCTATGATGTACTTAAAAATTTTAATGCAAATTCAAAATCGTTAAATGGAAACGGCGATGATGTTATCGAGTTTATCACTGATATTGATGAAGCTCCATATCTAGACGATCTTGATGAATTCGTTAACAATTTAGTCGTGTACGATGATGTAATGATGGACAAACAGTCCAATCCAGCTAGAATATTTTCTCGAGGTAGACACAAACACACTGATGTGATTTATGTAACCCAGCGGTACACACAAATTCCTAAAGTGATCAGACATAATTGTAATAGTCTTGCTGTCTTTAACGGAGTTGATACTCACACGTTACGAATTTTTTTTTTCCAGGTTCGAATTCAGTATAAATTCCAATTTTAACGTCATTATCCAATAATTTTGTCACAGCACGTTTGTATTTCCAGAGAAAATAATTATTTCAGTTAAACAATTTGAAGAAACTAAATTTCAACCCATATTGGTTACAACATAATATACTTTTACAACGTGATAGATGTTAAAGCGCGACTGGTCAAATCCTCTTAGTCACAAAATTATATATTTCTCTGTTTGACCTCAGGTCACAGTTAGCATTTTCTAAAAAGAACTACTACCAACTGCAAACCAACCGACTATAATTATCTAATAAGCTTTGTTTGTTTACAACACAGTAGTCTACAAAATGTACTTAGGAATTTCCAAAACCCTACCCAGATCAACATCTATAAGTTCAAACACATATAGATTAATGATTATTAGCTGTTTACATAAATGAAATAATTTTAAAAAAAATAGAAAATACATCAAGTTAAAGCAGACATGAACTCAGTTTTGGACAAGGTCAGGTCCAGCATACATGGTGACATTACAATAGCATGTAATGAAACTGAAACAAAATCAAACTAGCAAGCAAACAATTAAAATAAAGTTTCATATCGTGGTCGTTCCACTGAAAAATGAGTATTTGAAAGTCATAATAGTTATGAAATTGTATCATATTAAATAAGAATTATCTTTGGGTTTGCATAGTATTGATAGGAATAGGGTAACCTAACCTAATGTCGATCTCCCATCTCCATTCTAAACTTTGATAAATCACAGCAGCAGAGAGGGTGAACCACCTCTAATCGGTTCACTCTCCGTTTCGCAAAATAAGCCTTCCTGGAAAAATCGCCAATATCCAGTATAAACTCTAATTGACTTACACAGCCTATCGCTGATAAAATTTTCTAATCGAGAAAAATCGTAGGAAAATACGCGATCACGTCGGTGCCAAGTTTGAGACGGCACCCTCTCTGCTGCTATTATCCAAAAATTATATCAAGACCAATTCGATATCGTGTTCGAATATCATGTAAATTTATCATGATAAATCCGTGTTCGGTTAACTGAGCCTGACTAAATAAATTTCTAAACTTAATTATGTCCATATCACCGCTTCACCAGGTCGGATGAATATTTCGTAACGTGTGAGTATCAACTCCGTTAAAGACAGCAAGACCATTACAATTATCTCTGATCACTTTAGGAATTTGTGTGTACCGCTGGGTTACATAAATCACATCAGTGTGTTTGTATCTACCTCGAGAAAATATTCTAGCTGGATTGGACTGTTTGTCCATCATTACATCATCGTACACGACTAAATTGTTAACGAATTCATCAAGATCGTATAGATATGGAACTTCATCAATATCTGTGATAAACTCGATAACATCATCGCCGTTTCCATTTAACGATTTTGAATATGCATTAAAATCCTTAAGTACATCATAGCACCGCTGGTCATCTACAGACGGATCAATAAAATACAACTTATCCCACCTGAGCCATCTCATTATCAAATTAAGTAACAGCTGCGTTTTGCAACTTCCAGATGGACCAGTAATGATCATTCGATAGATTTTGGTAGCGCAGCATGATGCTTGACCGGCTCTTGTTTTCTTGTCGAAGAGAAATCAATGAATTCATGACAATCTCATTAGTGCAAGATCATCAAGGATGGGTTTATCATTTAGCTGATACATTCCATAAACAACGACGGTCACTGGATACGCTCGAGAGTAATATGGTCTGTCAATACCACTCAATGTTCCTGGTTTGAAACTTTTACTTAGCAGAACCTTTTTCCATGAGCAAGGACACGGTCACCTTTGTCACGAATAATCCACGTAGCGAAATCTGCTAGCACAATAAACTTTATTCTGAAAAATATTTCTGATCACTTTGATGAATATCAAAGAGGTAATCGGTAATCGTTTTCGCCCGCGTATCGTTCATTGTAGCATCAATAACGTCCTTGACAGTGTCATTGCGTACAATTTTGAATGTCGACCACGTGTGAGATGCCCATCATCACTAAATTCCCATATAATATCAATCAGATCAGTCAGATCTTGTCTCCGCAGGTCAGGGGCTAGTCTGTCAAGATTGAATCTGAAAGTTTTCCAGGGCTTGAGTGTGGATAATCTCTCAAACTCATCCATGATATATTTCAAACAAATATTAATATAATATATACATACATATATATATATACATATATATATATATACATATATATATATATACATATATATATACATACATATATATATACATACATATATATATATATACATACATATATATATACATACATATATATATATATACATACATATATACATACATATATACATACATACATACATACATACATACATACATACATACATACATACATACATACATACATATATACATACATATATATACATAGATATACATACATATACATACATATATATACATACATATACATATCTATATATATATATATATATATATATATATATATATATATATATATATATATATATATATATATATATATATGAGTCAGTGCAAAGGGCTTATGATATGATCTGTAACTCCTTGCAACAAATCCTGCGCAAATGAATTCTGCGGACAACATTCGCGAAGTGTAAAGAGAGGCAGTCTGGGTATGAAACCCTGCTTACGGTGTGATGTTGGAGTTAGAGGTAAATCACAGCGGTGTGTGCGATAAAGAGAGTTAAAACGTTATTATGACAAGAAAAATAACAATCCTGACTGTGTCAAGGTCATTTAAGTTATAAAAACCCCTAAAGACTATATAGCAAGATTTGAACATATATAATAATTTAGACAAATAATATTACATATAAATGGAATACAACAAAAATTGTCCCACATCCCATCATCAATAACTATGAAGTATCTCGTGATGGTACGTTAAGACACTGCCAACGTAAACAACCAGTTGGTATAGTTAATAATACTGGTTATCTTAGATTTAATGTTGGGAAAAAGAAGTATTACAATCATAGATATATATTCGAGGTTTTTTTACGTGAAAATCAAAGACGGTCTAGTGATCGATCATACTGATGGAAATAAACTTGATAATAGTTGACAGAATCTTCAAGCTATTACACAACGCAAAAATTGTGTATTCGGAAATACTGGAAGATGTAAACAATTACTAGGAAAGCAGTTGTTTCCTTAAATTTAGATAGTGGCGAAGAAATAATATTTCAATCAATGAACGCGGCTGGTAAGTATTTTGACATTTGTATACCTTCAATACAAAAAGTCGCTCATAAAATATATAAATCGGCGTGCTCAGATACAAACAACAAATGTTGTTCTCTTATTTCTCAATAGTGTTAGATACAGATAACGGAGATAACTCTGCCGCTATTGTGTAATGATAGAGTTCTTTCCGTTGACTTTCAGAAGATTGCACAAATACACTCCATATTATCCAGAAAATAAATAAATCTGACTTGTTTAGTAAAGCTAAATTCAAGTTGTATTATTTATTTTGCAATCCAAAAGTAACTGTCTAAAACATATGTTTCGTGGCTTAACCGTCTCCTAGTTTCTCTATTGTGGGGTAAATAAATATCTGTCCTTGATTTCAGAATACCTGTACGGATTAACATGAAAGTAAAATATAAACGATTACTTCCCGTGGATAAAATCAAGGACTGTCAAGACGGGCAGGTGTAATCTTTTATTTAACATAAATAATATTGTTTTGTCACAGACAATATACTTGTTTAGCTGAATCCATCTGGTTTTCTGGTTTATTTATATTTTTTCTACGATTATATTTAAGAAAAAAGGAAACAAAACAGGAAACAAGCCACACCCGTCGCGTGAGCTATCGTTGAATTTCCAAGAATCAGTCAGCTTATACGACCCCATTTTCTAATTGGGTTTTCGAAAAGTGGTGGTGCTATTTTGCACCTCTCAGGGTTGATTTTGGAGGGGGAGCAAAATCTGTTGAGCGTAGAAAATAACCACATATCTGTCTGAGCTGTCCATACAATTAAGTGAGAATTAAAAAGTACATATTGTGCTATCCTTAAGATACGTCAGACTAAATATTACATGTTACCCTTCAAACCTACTAGAAAGTCATAATCTAGGGACTCATTTAGAGAACGTGCCGTCGTTTTATATCTACATGTTGTGCCATCCTTGTTGTAAATAATGTAAATACTATGTGTTGTGCTGTCCATAGCCGTCAAACCTGATGGAATGTCATGAGGCAATCTAGAAGGGATACGGTAACTAGTGTTAATACTATATGTTGTGCTGTCCTTATGTATTCCTCTGAAAACGCTAGGATATCATTTGGTAAGCTAGGGGTTCACATGGGTATTTTTCGTCTTCGCAAACACGCCCTCCTGAACCTTCTAGACTGCTGTTTGACAGGTTAGGGGTTCACAACGGGGGTTGTATTTCCGTCCCCCTGAGCCTGGTATGATGTCATATGACATCCTAGAGGTTCATATGGGGTTATTGTTGTTAATAACCCTAACCCTGTATGAAAGAAGATCTTTTAGTTTTTAAAGAGGCAATACTTATTTCCATTAAGTAATTAAAGGGAACACTTTCCCTTTCTTAAAAGGTAAAACAAATGAAGTCATACAACCTTATTAAAGTTTAACTTAATATGTCTTTACAGTAATTAGTATTTACCGCAATTTACCTTTACAGTAGTCAGTAGCTACTTTAAAGTTGCAGAAGGAATTGTCCTTGTTTAGTCTTTTCTGATAAGAAAATAAGAATGTCTTCTGTAAATTGTATAATAAGCAAATTTGATCTGCATCAGAGCATATATTGTGTGTAAAAGTCTTTACAATACAAGTTCAACACTTCACCAGTAAGCCTCGGTTCAATCCTCCGTTCCAGCAGTGGTCATCATTCAGTTTTAATGGTTTCCTCTAGGTTTTTTAATATAACCCGCATCGAAGACAATCATATCCTTGCGTATTTCAGCCATCAAGTGCACAAAAATGATGGCAACCTGATGCTTGAAGAATTTATTTATCCAGAAAAAAATCATTCCTATGGAGATGTCTGTTCACTAATGTGATCTTAGTAACAAATTTAAGTGAATACTAATGTTGGTTTATGAGACATTTAAGTGTAAATTAAATTAAAGAACAAACTCAAAAATAAATAAGTTATTAGCATCATCCTTTATTGCAAAATTGATTTCTATCAATAATGCAACAACAATGATGTGTACAAAGTACACTAATATATACAATCACATCCTGGTTATCCAACCTCCATGTATCCGACTTTTTCCTTATAATATGCTTCAAATGTACGTGACTGAATAAAGTCAATGTATAAATTTATCCATTTATACAACAATTGCCTTTATACAATATTTTAATTTTAGTGGCATGTTTCAGATAAACAACACTAGACTGTATATGTTTTTCAACATATTCGCATATATAAATGATGACCGTAGTATGTACTAAGTTTAACCGCAAACCATAAAATGCTTTATGATATGAAAGACAATTGTATTTACATTGGAAGGTTTTGTCGTGAGCTACATTCAGCAGAAGACAAAAATATTAATTCCGTTCCTAAAACAATGGGGTACAAATAGTGGTTTGTTGATACCTGTATATTTAGGTCATGACCATAATATTTACCAACTTTCATGACAATCCAACAAAACCTCTTTGAGTAGTTGTGCCAGGAATTTTTTTTAAAGGTATTTGTACAACTGCTCGAATTACCGAATCTATGATAATATGCATAGTTTACAAAAAGAATATTTTACAAATGCTCGTATTTCTTTTACAGTTGCACAAATCACATCAACTACCCACTAAAAATTGCCCTGAGTTGTGTTAATGAGATGATGATGTATGGATGGACACGACTATTAACATAAAGAGATAGAACTGAAAGAATCAATATAAAAGATTCAGAATTGAGAGCAATTTAACTAAATTTGTGTTTGTACAACATGTACGCTCCTTCCCACAACTGCAGTAAAAAGTCAGTCCCAAAAACTCAAACGTTTTACATAGCCCCCATTGGCATAAACACATGAAACTTCTACATCTGCGTAAAGAAATGCCAAACAAGTTTAATTTATTAGCATTAAGTACTTTTATGTAGGATACTTCTAAGAAGGGTTCCATTAAAGAAAACAAACAATGTATTTTATAAAATCTAAATATTTTGAAAATATAAAGAAATGCTAAAATAACCTGAAAAACTTACCTAGATGTCCACATATGTATCAAGGTATGCCATTTGAATTTTACTGCTTTCTCAGAGTCAAGTGAGTTTTGCGTAATCATGATAATAAACTTGACAGGATGGATAAAGATAAATAGAGATAGAAACAAATGGTGAAGCCTCAACCGCTGTAAGCAGTATTGTGTAAAACTGGGTTGAACCTTGAGTCAGCCCAGGTGACTTTCAATACCCAAACTGTCAATGAACCCCTAAATTTAAAATATCCCAATGCCATTATCATTAACGGGGGTCAGAGATACATATATTGTTCATTTGACAGCTCAAACAATGTGCAACAATGATAAAACTACTCTTTTTAGGCAAATCGGAAAATGTGCAAGCAATAAGGTTGAGAGTTTTAAGTAAGTTATATGAAATTAAAAATCAACTATCATGAATGCATATAATTTAAATTTAGTTTCGATTACTCAGTTCACTGTTTAATGTATTGCATACTTCTTTGAGAAACATATATCCCTCCCCACCTACTGCCTTATGTTCAAAAGATTCCTACTCAGTGTTATTTTCGAAATCCTCTGATTTGGTAAGTGTGGACACATGCCCCAACTGAAAATAGTGGGGCCAACATAATGATAAGGGGGGGGGGGGGGCGGCTACCATAATGGTGTAAAAACAAATAACATTCAAACAGAATTATCAAGTATAAAGAATGTATGAAGTGCATATATGTTCTGAATATTACAGTATTACATTAAATACATGTGCTCTGTATATTACATTATAACACTAAATGCATATTGTGTTCTGTAATATTACAGTATAACACTGAAACCAAAATCTTCTTTTGTAAGAACTGTATTCTATCAACACTGAAAATTGCATTATCAAACCATGCAATGCAAATCATGTCACTACTCTGTCCATTATTATATCTTAAACAACAGTATCACATATTTACTGTGTGTCAATTGATAAATATCCTGCATGTATTGTCAAGATTTTCATTTTGTATCAAATCCTGAATCGCCCGTTTGTGAGCTGAATTATATTTGTCTTTCAGGGCCTGATGTACTGAAATTAGCAATTCCAAGTATGAAGGAATTTTCTTTGACAGTTTTTTACACACGAACAAATCCTTTGATTTATTTCGTTCGTTGCTAGTTCGGTCAATTGTTTTTTCCAGTCTGAATTATATTTTTTGACGTTCGATGGACATACAAGTTTCAGCACCGCCATCATTAGCATCATCTAATACAAGGATTAGTTTGTTCACTGTTGCTGTGTCTATTGACAGAAAAATATGCACTCGAACTATTATTATAAGTTTTACTGATAAATAAATGAAAAAGTCTCAGAGCAGTAACTGGTTTTGCTATTTAGCACATTGTCCCGCCAGCTGCATTAACAACTACAAGTACGAAAAGTGTTAGTATATAATGTCACATATTCAGGTTATCCTAACTAGATCTGACTCTGTACGAAAGTTATTTTTCATTTTTACTTCATACTTTCAATCCCATCTCTTGCTTGAATGTGAGCTTTACTCATCATTAAATATGTCTGTAAACAGTGAGGAAAGTTCAATCATTCTGGATCAGCTCATTTGGAAAACATACAAATTACCTGACAGGCATAAACGCAGCCAGTGTAAGAGAAAGAAACAAAAACTTGTGCCATGCATAATACTTTTAGCAAAGCAGTACACTGTGGCCCTATGAGTGTGGGTTTGCATCATTCAAATACAGAAAACAGTCTCAAACTTTATGACAAAATTAGGCATTGTTTATATAAGTTACATTAACCTATTCACAAATCTATTACAACATAATTCAGAGAAAAATACCAACTATTACCTTTCACCAAGTCACATGTTACCGAACAGTAAAGGGAACTCGTGCTTGCATACAGATCCAAAAATAACAGTCACATCAAGCTTTGAATTTCTTTTATAATCTAAGTAAGTGTTCAACCTGGAAACTGGAACGATCCTGAAAAATATCTGTACGTTTTAGTCCTGAATATTAGCGATAATACTTGGTATTTTGAACTGATAGTACTTGGTATAATGTATTGATACAACTCTGTACACTGTACTGATACAACTCTATAACTGTACTGATATAACTCTATAACTGTACTGATCTAACTCTGCGTACTGTAGTGATAGTACTTGCAATAATGTACTCATAGTACTTGGTGCACTGTATTGTCTATAATTGTGTATGCCTCTTTGCCATGCATAATTAATTCATAAAAACTGATTATAATTTTTAATTTAATTCTCTAACTTTCATAAAAGTAAAAATGATACATCAATTAAATGAATGTTCTATTTTACTTAGTTTATAAAATCTCGCAATCTAACAAATAAAAAAACAATTTGTTCCTCGCTCCATGCACCCTCTCTCTGTTGAGAGAGAGAGAGAGAGAGAACTAAATGTTTGCTTTACTTGATTGATACAATCTCCCCCTTTATCTTTCTCAGTTAGAATTGATTCATAAATAATAATGCAGATTAATATGACTTTTTTCAGGTGTAGCGATAACAAGATTATCAAGCGTGCCGTCTGGAAGCTATACTGGTTTTCAGAACAGCACCATTTCATAAAGGCCTCATTAGATGTCATTGCGAAGTAGCGAAATACGTAATGTCAATATGACTTTCTGTTCAGGAAGGGTAATCATAGAAAGTTACATATGGCAACTAATGTGACCATACTGGATGTACAAGTAGAGGTCACAAGTCTTTCTGCGGAATTCCAATGACGATATGATGTCCAGTCATGGTGAATACTTATATCAAGATTTTTAAGATGGCTGCTGTAGAAGCCATATTATAGGGCTAGCAACATTTTGATGTACGAGCAGGTGAACAATGGGATGAATATATGTATACAATTTCATGTCAAGTAGTTTAGGAGGTGTAGCAACAATATACTTGTGCGAATATACAGCTTAGTGGCAGGTGACAAACAGGCCATACCATAAGCTTATCAGCAGAGACAAAAGAAAAGAAAATATTTCTCAAAATTACATAAAGTAATAAGACACAAAATCGGAACAAGTAACTAGTACTAGTATGTTTAAACGTTTTCAATACACTGCGCAACATTTATAGACTAGTAAATCCCAACACAATGTTAAAACTTAATAATCCTTGCAATATGTTATTTATGCAACCGAAAAATGAGTACTTTTGTGCCTAATAGTTGACTTCATTGGCAATATCTCCATTCTACAAACAGAACAAAATCATTTTCATTTTCATCTTCTATGATTGATATTGTAATAAAATGGGCTAGAGATATATCACTTTTAATTTATAATTGAAAATGGTCAATCAAATAATAAAACCAACATAAACAGCTTCAAATAATTATCGCTGATAAAAATGATTATATTATCCAAAATAGTGTGTTGTTGTATAATGATAATTTATTGGTGGATAACATGTACATATATTAGTCATTATGTTTCATGAATGAAATGTAATCACTAAATTTTGAAGTTTTAAACTGCTTTCACAACAATGACACATACTTCTGGTCTTTTAGGATCACTGTAGCTATCCACAAAACTGTAAACCTGGTCCTGGTTCAATATCGCTATTTTCATGTCTTACTTTCGCCAGACATAGTTCAAGCCCAGAGGACTCTTCGTGACTAGCCCGATGTTTTCATTCATGCAAATTTGTTAAAAATGCCTATTTAAAAGTATGATAGCAAATAATTCCTCATTTAAAAAGAAAACCATTTTATGAATGCATATGGATAAAAAATGAGTAATTCTCGGAAGTTTTCTTCCAATATTTATTTTGCACTCCACGCAATAAAGTTTATAGTTTCTAGCTTAAAAGGAATTATACAAAATATAAGTTTAAAAACGAAGCCAGTCAGATGTGATTTATATACAGTGATTAGAAGGGAAACAATTGCCATGGGCCAGTTTGATCTTGAATTTGGAAACCTCCCATGAAATATATCAAATGAGCCATATAAATTTTAATCAGATTTGTACAATTATAAAAAAAAATAAAAATCGTCTGAAAATTAGAAATGTCCCATGCTTTCTCTATCCCACTTGTAAAAATTACTAGATGTTACTATTTAAAACAATTAAAATATAAAATTGTTACATCTGCAAATTCTATTTCAGAAATTTACCTTGATACCTGGTGGGCGTTTCGCAAAATCTAAATGGCCTGTGAGGTTCCTAGCACCATTAGAAATAGTGATTCTACCATGATAACCTGGTGGGATTTCGGATTTAAAGCAGAACGCTTTTCATAGTGATACAAATACCATGTTTAATGATGAATGCAAAAGAATTATGATAATACTTGCGTATAATATCCAAATATTGGATCAATTAACATAATCCGCACGCACTACATAATAAAAATACATATAAATGACTTTACACAGTACAAGCACAAGGGATGAATGATTCACAGTGATCTCACAACGAAAAAATTACGTGGTTTAGTCAAATAGTAAAAACTGGTATTTTACTCATAGTATAAACGTGTTCCATCAAATAGTGAAAATGATGAAAACAAAGGGAAATATGTACAAGATATATTTACAGTTCCCAAAACACACTGGGCATTACAAGCCGCAAAGATTAGCCCATGGTTAAAAAATTACATGTATGAAGTTACACACTCCGTCACCAGCACACCTGGCTACCAGTCACACTGTTCAGTCCAAGCAGTCAGTATTCCAGGTTGGAAAATCAAGGAATCAGCGCCCACTAATCTAGGTCAGCAACACTCTATCACCTGCTACTCGATCAATAACACTTTACTCGGCTCTACGGCTGATATAGTTCAGCTTCGCAGCTGCTACAGTCGATTCCTATGGTTGGCTCTACAGTATGTACGACGATTACTCTGATCACTCCGATAATTCTGATACCTTTGGTCAGTCCGACCATTCCGATCACTCTGGTCAGCGGAAGATGCATGTAACACCGTGTACCATGCATGACACATTTATATACGATAAAAAGTAATGACGTAATGTAGGGTTAGCTGAACAGATCACATTATCGGCACAATAATTACAAAACAATACACAAGTTCATTAGTGAACCTAGCAGTAGCCAATATGAGCCCTAAGGTACTAAACGTTTCTTAAAAATGCAACTTTATATAGAGCTAATACAACTCTCTTGCTAAGTCACAAACAAGAATAGAAAATATTAGCAGAATACTGCCTCAGCCGAAGCTATACAGAAAATAAACAAAAATAAAACGTGGTTAGTACAATAGTTATAACTTATACACGAGTATTTAATAAATAATTCACATACCTCTATATATGAAGATGTGAAAGTCATTAAAGTAGAACGCTCACTGACGAAACGTTCCGTAATGTAAAGATTCTTACCTACGGTGAGATATGTATACATAGACGATACCGCAATACTTCGTATGTGCGCTGGAGTTATTCGGTTCTTCCCAACGAAAGCGCTTCGCACGTGCGGCATAGGATGAACCGAACTCAGTATTTCGAAAATATTTGTACACTATACATTAGTCACCCTCGGTTATCGTTGTACATATAAAAAGAAATCAGAGTAGATGTATTTAATAAATAAAAGGATTTATGCAATTCCGTGACAGTGGTGTGATCCCGATACCCATTAGAGCAGTCACCAATAGTCAGTCTGTATATATTCTCTACCTGAAACAATAAAAATGTGCATTACATGTAGTGACCTTTAAAACTAGCATTTAGTATTCTAACAGTAATACTTGTAAAACGACTATACATACTTTTCTTATCGGCTTTAAATCTGTACAGCAGTTGACAAAATAAGATTATAAAGTATGATGCAAAAGAGATTACAACCAAATGTTAGAAACGAAAGATACAGAATCTTAAAAACACAGCATCCATGTAAGTTATTCACTTTCAATGCCTGATAAGGATTATCTACTTGCCAACGATTTCCAATTACTATAGTAGCATACATTTTAATAATGCATATCATTTGACAAACAAAGGCTGAATTTGTCCACATTTATTAATATTTTATAATAAAATGAAAAATAATTTATTGCAGTCTTTGACTTTTGCAATGTATGGAGAAATTCAATAATACAAATGTTTTGAAAGCTCAAACAGTATTATGATGACAAAGGATATACATCTCATGATTTTGATATTTTTTTCATGCTGGGGAGAGCATCACAAAAAGATCACAGGGGCAGCTGTCCCTCTAACTGCAACATGATGGCTTGTCCCATTAGGTCTGTATGAATATCTACTCCTGGTAAGTCTGGTAAAGCAGGACACAGGCCGTATCGCAGAATTGTCACTGCTTTGTTTTACAAGTGACAACATTACATTTGTACTTTGTGCTGGGTACCTCAAAATATAAATTATGACCTAGAGATATGCTCAAAGAATGTAAAAATGGCGCAACAATGGTAATGTGTCCTTCACTGTCATGACAAGGGAAAAAAGATTGAATACTAAGAACAACGTATCGCCTGCGAAAATGTGTAAAGCGATGTTTGAATGAACAATAATAACAAAATTATGCCGGGCAGCCAGAAGCAGACATGTAAGCTCAACATTTCATTACAAAAATACATAGCTGTAACTACCGGTAAGCTTAATCACATAATAAATATACATGAATCTCAAGTGTAACATTAATCATTATAGTACTTTGTATTAGCATAATTTTTAACACAGTGTCATTCCTAACTAAACTTAACAATTGTGTCACTTGCAAGGCTATATTACTCTGTTGCATGTAAAAGACTTGAAAAGTTCACGTAAATCAAGATTATTTTAAGTTGACCATTCAAGGAGTCATTCTAAACGATAAAAACCTGCCTAGCTAATAATGATCATATATGTCCTATGATAAAGTGCTATGTCTGTGAACATTAGAGTTCATGAAGGCTTAAATCAGACTGATTTTGTCTGAGAAAACATATGGAGAAAGAGAGAAATTTTAAATATGCTCACCTCTGCAGTCAATAGCACACAAAGATCTTAAAAATGAACACACGCAAACTTCATGATCTTTTCTAATAAGGTACTAAGCTTTCCAAAAACATCTTTGACAATGTTGAAAAAGCGAAGATAATCAATAGTCTTAGGCTTTGCAATTCCAGTAAAACATGACTTGCCTACAACATAACTGTGTTAGTTTAGGGATTTATCTATGTCCAATACACTAACCGTTTTATTCCTGCCACTAACTTATATATGCATTATTTGTTTTACAATATATTTGTTGCACGTAAATATTGATTAAAAGTTTATCATAATACAGTAGAACAGCAAAAACAGTTGTTTTATCCTAAGAACGTTTCTCACAGGATTGTAAACTTATGGAAATAAATTGTTTTCTCGGGTATGCACATTGTCATATATGACTTTGATAATGGTATACTATTGACTTCTTTCTTCCCAATGGATAATAGCACATAACCATTCAAATCAAACCTTTTGGCTAGCATCCTGAAATATAAACATATATGTAGACCTCTCTTTCGTAACATTTCACCACAATACTTGTACACTGTCATCATACCAGTTCGAATATGATTTAGTGTTACTTTCTGTTAAACATCATCGCATACTTATCTTAACAAAACTCTTGTTTATCTAAAGTATGTAAACTTACACTAAACAGCAGTACCCATTAAAACCGTATCTACATGTTATAGTTATTTTTCAAGATCTATAAATAAAATGCTTGTAAAAAAACGAAACTATAAACATTGTATAATTTAAATATTTATTTCACGAAGGGTTGGGGTAGGTGGGAGAAAACTAAACTGCTTATATCACCACCATGATCTTTCAAATGATTACAGTGGTAATCAGTATACATAATTCCAGCCTAACACTGACTCACACTAAAGCCCATGCATATCGATGATATACTTATAGTAATTATAAAATTAGTCGTATAGGCCGAATCCACATCTGTAAAGATAACATTATCTCTAAGAAGTATAATTTCATCTTCGATATAGGCCTATCGGCGAGAAACAATGTTCAAGGTCTCAAATCATAGATTCCTGATCCTATACGCGCTAACAGATATTTTATGTTAAAATAAGCGAATTCATACTTACTAAGCTATACAAGAACGCTTGTTAGAACAACGCTGATAACATTTCCAAAGCAAGAACGCTTCTTTGAACTAGGCTGATAAAATTTTTTAAATAAAGCAGCATCCTCAGCTTGAAAATGGCCGTGAGGTTGTTGGTTACAGAGCTGTTAACAAGGGAAATGACGCGAGAGTAGACGATTGGTCAGCAGAATGTTATCATGAACAGCTTGACCTTATCGTTTGCGGAAGAACGGTATTCCGTGTCAAGCGTTATACAGACAAATACAGTAGACACAGTTCCTATTGAAGAGAGTGACTCCAGTCGTATGGGGTAATGTCTGAGCTACTTATCAATACACATCCAACATTATGAGTAGAAGAATAGAAATCTCCGTTATTTGTATGATTCGTCTAGTCGAACTAATTGAATAATATCCATCGGGTAAAGGAACGCAACCTAGTCCTCTTTTCATTATATCACTTTCATCACCGCTTGACATCGTAATACGATTACATTCATTAGAGTATCGTATAAGCTATTGTTCACCGATGGAGCCTGAAAGAAGGTAAAATATAAAGGTATTATAAAAATGTACTTGTATATCTGTATTAGTTGAGACATATGTTCATGAATGTAACCGTATCTATTTGGAAAAATATAATTTTACTCGTTATTCTACCCCGAATATATTTGTATACATTTCCCTTTGAGGGTTGGGGTCGATCCCATTGTAATCGACCTGTAATCAACACTGCATCCCTTTGTGTTATGGCTTAACGTGTGCAATCTTTCCTAGTCTCTTGCCAGGCAAATAGTTTTATTCCTAGTATTAAAATACAAATACGAGAGCATTTAAACTCGTGTATTGCACGGCATACGTAGTGCATTTTAAAGTGCGCTTCTAAATACGGTTACAACTTTACAGTATTACCAATCACATTTTTTACACAGTCAATTCATCATCAATAACAAATATTATGCCGAACTACTCCAATAGGTTTCACTTCTCTGTAGATCGTAGCCATTGCCTGTTAGTAGTCATGTTGAAATAAACTGAATCTTATATTAGCTTGTCGGAAGCTCAAGTTAAATAAAAGCTAATACGCTGAACAACATATATAAGCGGCGTCTTTTGTAGGCATTTCTTTGGCTACAAGGGATATAAAGGGACATACAGCTTTCAACCGACTGAACAACACCATATTACCCTTGAATACATAACTTTTTTATAGGTAAATAACTCAGATCCACCACCAATCGATACTCCAGGTGAGCAGATTAATATTTAACTGACTAAAGCGTCACACCTATCAAGGTCATAAGACCACATATATATAAACCGCCATAATTGACCAGTTTACACAAATTCCTTCGACATTTATAACCATGCAGTGAGAGACGTCAGCGCTGCAAAAATTACGTCACTTACTTAACAGTCATGGTACTGATTTCACTAGTCACCGGATATTGATGGCCAGTTTAGAACTGATATCAGCAAAATAGTAGTATATGCCTTACCGGAATCTAAAAATAAACTACATACGTACTTTGATTTCACGATAAAGCCGCATATCCAGTTCATGTTAGATTATCAAACACTCATACCAAAACGCCGCCTAATGAAGAAGTGTTTTATTAAGGATAGATCCAAGGAGGACCCTTCTGCAGCTAATAGGATCTTAATAGCTAAACTTTATAGGTAAGTAAGGACATTTTCTAATGACATTCAATCTGTGGATATTCATGTCAAATGATTTGAGATGACTCATCACAACATTTTGATGATCGCGTTTGGATTCTCCTATGTCATGTTGAAATTCAGATATTGTACATGAACTAAATTGTATTGAATTAGTTTTATTTAATATAGTCCAATGTTTTCGCCAAGTCATGCTTTGGATAATAGTAATTGTTGCGGTTGTATACATGGTATAATATATTTTGCATAAATGATATATACTACATCTCGTTGACGGTCACGAAAAAAATAAACTTTCATTTTCAGTAAATTATCATTTTGTTGACAGTTTTACGTAGTCTAAATTCGAATGGATCAAATTATGAACATATATTGATAAGAAAGTGCCACATGGATGTAGTCTCACAAGAACCGCTTTGTACGCATAGTACCATGGATTTGTATATGGTCATACTCATGATCGATTCATAGAGATTTGTTTCTGGGTTGCATTGAAATTACCGTCATTTCAATCATATAACCATGGCAGTGGTCCATTCCTAATGATCTGATTGTCATTCACTCATTCTATTGAGTCTATTGTGTTGCAGGTTGTTTAAAAATTAGCTCTTCACTTTATTTATGAATATAATTTAGTTTGAATTGTTTTGTATTTTCTGCAAACCAATTAGTATAAGGCAAATGTGTATGAGATAAACTATCGTCCTCCTATCTGGATATTTTACCACAGAAGATCTTGTATTTGAAGACGATTTTATGATTGAAATTGATATGCATGCTTATTTTGGAAAGATATCGAAAGGCTATATGTATTTTTGAAATATGTGCAAACAATTAGTGCTTATGGCGTCTGAGTTGAAGCTCTTGGTACCACCCATATGTTTTTTTATATCCATCAGGCGTTGCATGTACATTGTAACTGCCTTGATTGTTACCAATATAGGAGGCATATTTGTGAATATGAATTTTTATGCAGTCTTATATCATTTAGATTTCAAATGAATGTAACTACATCTTACATATATTATATGTATTTCCTAAATGTATCGTCAAACTGTACTTGTGTAGATCTGTCTCGTATACTTATACCTGCAAAAACATAGCAAGTAGGAAAACATATCAATGGATTTATAATATTAGTACACAAGTTTCAATTGAGTAGCTTTGCTCTTATTGTAACAGGTAGGAATAAGTTTAATATGTTAGACAGCTTAATATAAGCTTTATCCCTGTCAGTTACATACATTTTAACGACCTTTGACGCCATGCATCTGAAGTGAAAGGTTTGATGTAACAGTCCGAGTCTGCTGCCTCGGTGTGTCCTAGCGAGAGGCAAAATAGTTACAATTTCGTTGGATTGAGATTGGCCATTTTCGTTTTCAACGTGCTGTTAAAACCAAGAAAAAGAAAAGCAAATATATTCTTACCAGTTAATTAAAAAGATAGTTTATAGAAGGGTTGAACCCATGAGTCTGGTAATTACTTAAATTGTAATTACTTCAACCAAAAGTCACTCTAGTTTAAAAATAAATATTCTAAGGTATTCCAAATATTTATTTCTTAACATTTCTTTGTAGAGTTAAATAAAATATTAAGATACGGCACCGGTTGGTAGTGGGAGTGTGCTTTGAATTAAGTGTCCTTTCAACAAGGAACGCGTCAACCATGAGCATAGCTCCTGTCTTTTTTTATCTGGAAAAGGAGGCTAACTGAAAGCGATTAGAACGGTTAGCGTAACATATTTTGTTATTTCCCAGTCCCGTTCTTTATTCTGATAAAATAATACTTTCTTGTCACTTTAATGTTTTGTACAATTTGTGGAGCTTATGTAACCTTTTCGCCAATAATGGTGTAAATGTTGAGGTAAAATTAAGTTAGAGTTCGTGAATTTATTAACGGCTTATCATGATGAGTATTAGAAAGAAATCGTTCTAAAAACATGCATTTAGTTTAAATTATTTTTGGAATTCATCCAATGAAGGAAATTTCGAGGTTTGCTGTCTACTTCCTTTTGAGTATGGGAACCGCTCTAAAGCTGACTCTAATTATGCAAATAACATATGGACTTTGAATCTGGAAATGTCAAAGGTTTTAAACGAGGCTACTCTCAAACCCAACTAACATTTTTAATGTCTGATTGGTAAACGGCTTTATAATAAACAGTACTGTGATAATAGCGATTTTGTGTAGTTGTTTGTGATCTAGGTCAAAGCCTTATACCCATCAATATGACTTTTTCCTCACAACACACGTACACATATGCGATTAAAATTCGTGTGCCTCAGTAACAGTCTTAAATGCAATATGAGTGTCATGTCGGATATTGCACTTCAGCTTCGATTAGTAACCACGAAAAACGTTATTACAATACCACTTAAGTATTTACGCAAATCTACGCATATATGCACACTAAAAAATAAGTAGACATAGCACAAAGGCATATTCAAAAATATACGTGAATACATATGCAAAGACATAATACAGTTTACATGATTTGCGTCAACGCTCATGTAATAAACAAAACGACAGCTTGTATTGGAAATGTATCACACACACACAAGCAGTGTAGCCCTGGATAGTCATTCAAGCCATTTCTAGTCACTTTGTGCTTGCAGACCGATCGATGTTATGAGTTGAATTACATTCTTTCAGCAGCATGTATGCCACAAAGAGCATTAAGCAATGTGAAAAAGATTATGTTCATCGACGTATTAAATGGATGTTCGTATTCGTGTTGCATCTCAAGGTCGATATTCAAGACCAATCTAGATAATATGGACAACACATGTGTGAACGTAAGCCTGTCCACAAATAAGTTCATGTTCAGTTCACAAAAAATTTGAGAGACGTACATCTGAGATGGCCATGACTGTATTTGTTTGGAATATAGGCATGCATCCTTTGTAATGTTGATTTATTATTGTTACACAGTCTAGGTACAAATATATGTGTGTAAATATTTTTCATCATAACATATCGCCATGGCAATATTTGATGATAAAAATATTCTATACGGACACTGCATGCACCTATCTATTACACTATATCTACCCGCCATGGATACCGTTTGCTGTACTGGGACAATGAAAAGCCGCAACGTAATTATGATACCAGAAGCTGGTCAAAACACTCTACAATTTGAAGTGGAACTAAAAAAATGAAAGTCTTACGTTCTTAGCTTTCTCGATCAGTAAGATATAATAAGCATACCAGAACATGTCCAATACATGATATTATACTGTAGTCAGATGTGATGGAGTGGCTGAGACATGAATGTTGAGTTGTGGTCAGAGAGCGATTGTAGTGTTTCATAAGTCACTCGAGGTTACAGCGAAATTGATAAGGCAACGTCTGTTCACCACATATTCATTAGTACAAACTCGAGGGTTCCGTGGCCATTCATTGCTGGATATGCCATGGTCCCTATAGTTCTGATGCTAAAAACGCTATCATGTAACATTATTGGCTCGTATAAGAGCTGCACAAACCGCATGCAATTTACAGTTCTGAATTTACCCAAGTAAACTAAAAATGCATGCAATGCTTCATAAT
The DNA here is from genome assembly GCA_028554795.2 of Sinohyriopsis cumingii. Taxonomy (NCBI): domain Eukaryota; kingdom Metazoa; phylum Mollusca; class Bivalvia; order Unionida; family Unionidae; genus Sinohyriopsis; species Sinohyriopsis cumingii. The sequence continues at coordinate 70,515,282 of CM068832.1, read as the reverse complement.
CATGATCGTGGAACAGGACGAAGCAGCATCATAGGCGCCAATGAACCTGTCATCCAACAATGCAAAACAAAATCCATGATATTTCGGTTGGGTTAGCCGCAGTATTTTGACTGGCTGTATTTCCTGAACCCCATCGTCGACAAGCCAGTCAGTAACATTGCGGCGGGATCCAGGCATTGATACAAAACTACCAGCCAATATGGTACCCCTGACACTAAAGTTGAAGTTGATAATTAGAAAAAAGAAGTGTACCGACGTGAGCACATAATTAACTGGGACAAGGTTGCATAAACTCGCTCACGACGTAATACTGAATTTCATTCGTCGTGGTCTTGCGACTGTATTTCCGACAACGACTATGTCACCACAGAAGGATCAGGAGAAATCAATGATTTTGAGAACAACTCTTTGAAACTTATGAAGAAACGTATTAGTACATGGGTAAACCTTTCGAAGAATATGTAGGACTGCCCCTCAGGATGTATTATATCTCATGTGTTCCATCCAAAAGCATCAAGAAGGCGAAAGGTGTTCAGAGAGTGAATGTGCAAAATACATCCAGTGCTTTATGCACGAGGAATATGATATGGGTGTTTATCTTTGCACCAAGGCGAGTTTGTCCCCGTTAGATATTCCTTGATATAATCTTTACTTACGCGTCCAGGTACGTGCATTTTTCTCACAAATTTGTTTCCTTGTGGACTTTGTCTTACCCAAAAATAGCGCTGGTTACCGCAGAACAACAATCCGACAAAGGTCATTATCTTTCCTCCCATTGAATCATCGAAGGGAAATTTATATCGCTCGTTTATATACGTTCTTGTTTATGAAACCATGCTAGATCATCAACGTTGATGACGTTTACCGCTCTCTGTATCTGTTCAACTGCAGCGTCACCCCTCCAGTAAATGTACGGATAGAAGTAGGTTTTATCTATTTTCATTATATGAATGTGAGTTGCCTAAAATATGTGAACTTTGGCCACCAATTACAATCTTACTCTTCATATCTATAATGATCCGTCTTGCGATTCTCACTAGGATAAAGTTCCCGTGCATCTACAACACATGATACTTGGTACTCAAGATCATGTCTGTAGCATGCATCATCTATGTGGTTTATACTTACTTCTCCAGACTTTAGTTGTTTGTTAGAATCAAATAGTGTATCCAGTCGTATTCCAAGCCCACATTATATGTATCCATGGATGTCATTTTCGCCAGTATATTTACTCCACGTTGTCAATGGTAGATTCTCACCGCGGAAACATAATTTCAGACACGCGGTTACCAACGTATACTTCTTTGCTCCACAAGTTGGATTGACTGCAGTTGTACCATAACGTGTTTCAACCCGAGTTGGATTTTCAGTACGTTTTGTTGCGTGGCATCGTACACAATCTAAAGACACGTTTGTGTTATCAAACTCTTTTTATATTTAGCATGTCACGACGAAATATCTAAATGGAAGATGCCTTCAGCATCATTGGCTTCTTCGCCCTATCAGTGTCTAGACTACGATAACACGAGACATCTTTCCAAATGTAATTCTCGTATTAATTATTGGTTCGGATGGATTCGAGAAAAACACCACCTGCTATTGAATCTCATTTTGAGATGGTTAACGTGGAATTGGTTGAACATGTTTCGCCAAACAACCATGCTTTGATGCACTCTCTGATCTTATGGATGCGAGTCATCCACCATTTATTTCATTTCGAGGGTCGACGAAGCTTCTACAAATGACGATCTTAATCTGAATGTCAAGTGCACAATAATGTAATGATTAAAAACTACTACACATTTGCGCAAGGTCGTACACAAAACTCACGATACACAACCGGGCTTAGAGGGATTCGGGACATCTGTAAAAAGTCAAGAATATGTTGTGGCACTGACTCGCTTTGGTTACGGGAACATTAATTAGATATTGATGTTCCTTTGAGTACTACTGGGATGAGTTTCAAAATATGGTCGTGGAGGTCACGCAGGACTTATAATGTTTACTCGAAAATGATTAACTAATTTGCAACTCAAGTATCGCGCAGGTTTAAGATCTCCACGTAATGTATATCATCATCAACAGCGCCATGGTGTCTTAGTTAAATATGCTGACCAACGCTAGAAAGATGTATATGATCAACTGAAACTTCTTCGCAACGACAGAGATGTCCTTGAATGCGTCATATACATATCTGCTTGGCAGCATGCGAAGTCAAACGTACGTAACAGAAAGCTTAGGGATCCACTTGATTATTTACATCTTCGATGAAAATCAGCGGATCTTGCATACTCGTCAGTGTATCTGGGCAGTATACGAGTTGTTGTTGAAATGTAAACCTGGTCTGGACATGCTCCGATTAATGTTCCATATATGAGATAGCATGAGCCGTGGAACAACACTATGGCGCCGTTGTTAACAAATCCGAATTGTTTTATCAGTGTACATATATTCTTTAGAATTCCAAGGAAATGCTTCTGATGACCTGGACTTGATATTCTATTGAACCTTTCGCGTCTGCCACCATATTATTGTACGTATAATATTGTTAATCTTGTACGCTTCGATCTAGCAGCAAATCCATCGCCATGTAAAATTCGTGATTGGATACACCTTACAGTTAGGCCATTGTTTATACGTTTAAGGTGTTTTATAATACCTTTCGTACTTTCTGAATCAGATCTCCATTGTCATATTTTCAATAGCCAAAGAGATAAGACGATGATGAGCTGCTTCATTGATAATTGTACTGAATGGGGCTGACTTAGTTGATGTTGATATTCAGGCTGCTGTTAGAGAGTCAACTGTTATAAATTTTAACATTATTGTGAAAATACTTCAATTCGACGCCTGTTTCCGCATACTTTCAAACGTTTCTGATATGCCACGTTAGTCATATTTTTAGAATGCATTGATGGCCACCATTTGCTTCTGTTGAAAACAGGCTGTGTATCGTTGTTTTGAGATGAATATATCCAAATTTTGATTAAATATAATAATATGAGCAAACATGCATCATATCATGACGCAGAAAACACGGCAACAGTTATGATTATAACAGTATTTATGACAGGTCCTGATGGGGTTGTCGTTCTGAATTGCATAATAGCGTATTATATAAGAGTAACATATGAGGATCTATGTAGAAATAGTCACTCAAGATCATCGCGCAAAATGATATTCACTATTTACGTGAACCCAAATATGTACCAAATTATAATGAAGTTCAACGGACTCTGAATCACACCGTATATGATATCCAGTTTTCGAAACACCGCTGCCAATATGAGGGGATTAATTAATAAAACCCAATTTTTTGTATGGTCTTAATGCTTTGAGCGAATTAAATGTAAAGAAGCACGTCATACATCTCTCCTCGTCAATACCTTCACTTTGTGTGCCAGTGGACAACATATGTCGATTGCATACTTTACAGTATGTAAAAGTACGCACTTGGTTGGGACCTGAACGATAAATAAGTAAAACTTGCTTACACAAAAGCATTACAACACAGGCAAATGAGAAAGTCAACTCATCTGCTGCAGGTTTATAAGTACGGCTAAACATTAGTGCAACGATGCATTGTTACCGGTCAATTATGTTTTAGACACTTTATTCCTCTGATATAAAGATGTAATGCTAAACGACTATAAAGAGGATACTTTTCCGTAGATACTTTTCTGTAGAACATAGATGAATCTTGTTTGGGATGCTCATGTATGCATAATGTGTGGAAGTCACCCAGAACAAAGAATAACTAAAGCAAATGTATATGATCGGCTACTTATCTGGGCGAACATTTATTTTTATCGTAAGTTTCAAAGGTTTTGCTTATTTGTAAAGATTGACACTCAGGAAATACATGTTGTTTAATGGAAGCAACTGTTAAGCATCCATTGTTAATGTAGAAATCCCCTTTCGTGGCACTCCGGCATTGACTATACATATCCTCCGTACAACTCCCCTTTCTCTTCCATCATGATTTCACGACTGTTAATACCATACTATATATGCTGTACATTCATTTCTGTATTGTGCTATTAATTTCATTTACATGCATGATGTTTTGGAAAATAAATTTTGGTTAGTGTTATGAGGAAATGCTCCTGTCTTGATTTGTTTATCACACCAGAGGCAAAGTGTTATATGTTACCTTTATATAGCGTCATGAATAATGTTAAATCAACTTCATTTGTATTTTATTTCCACAGCCGAGGAAAGGTGCAACCCCTGCAAATAATGTATTTGTTAACTGCTAACATAATCCCTTGTTAATCCCTTATACTCAGGTGGAATACATTATCAATAGCGCTTCTTACTACCGCTTCACAATAGCTGCAGAAAGAAAATGTTGACAAACCAAGATCTAATTGCGCTTTTACGAGCAGTAATTTCTTTACTTGTGCAAACTTAACGTTTACGTTTCCCTCATAGGAATCATGGCAAATATCGGAAGCAACTTTAGATGTCGAAAATGCACCAGAATATTTGCTGCCAGAACTGCCATGGAACAGCATTATAGAGATGCGCATGTGCACAATGAAACTGAGGTAGAAGAAGCATTACACGTGGCAAAAAACCAAGAGCAATATTGCTGCAACATCTGCAGCAGAACCTTTAGATCCGATGGGGCGATTTATAACCACAATTGGGACAAGCATGGTGTGAGAAACAGGGAAAAAACACGCAGATGTTCTGTTTGCTCTAGATCATTCGTTCATCTTGATGCTGTTGAGCAGCATACCAATGCCAAACATAGGAAATCCACTCTAACGCCAACAGCAGAACAAACATATTCGTTCGCTACGAACACTGCTCAATCACAAAAACATGGGTCGTTACAGGAGTATTTGAAAAACTATTCCAAAACAAAGACTGAAGTGAGCATCAATGAGGCAAAGTCTGCATTTAAATATGTCTACAGCAAAGTTGAGGAGATTTTGTCCAAGGTTAGCAAACAGAAAGGAGGAGAAAGATTTTCCCAAATTCTGCGAAAAGCTGGAAGTAATGTCACAGGAACTAAAGTGGGAAAAGCGGATGAATTTGATTTTAATATTCCGTTAAATGTAAAGGTTCAGCAGGTGATAGACAAGGGGACCGTGCCATACACCTTTCAAGACAAAGAGGAAGGAGTACTCGAGCACGTAAGTAAATAGTATGTATTGGATACATTTAAATGCCTTATGACCATGTAATATAATTATACCTATTAACGGGGCTTAGTCAGCATGTTGACATAATTAGTTTTACTGCAAATATATATATATATATATATATATATATATATATATATATATATATATATATATATCTGCCTCACATCTTTTCCTTAGAAATATTGCACTTTTCTTCAATAAACTTGGGATAGCATTGCCTAAATGTTCATAATATATTAAACACATTTTGGTCGAAAATCGACATGCTTTGAATTATTACAATTCAACATTTCAACTCATAGTTCAACAGAGATTCTTGGTTGACATGCTGTTAATCATGACAAGAGATATATAGGAATTATCTGATAAAAACGGGGCCCCGAGTGGCCGAGTGATCTAAAGCACTCTCCGTTACGGATCACTGCCATATCAGCTCTGTCTTCCTGGGTTCGAGTCTCGGATTAAGCCAATGTGTGTATGCGAGAAAGCTTACCAGTAGCTTCTCGTGGGTCGGTGGTTCTTTCTGGGATTTTCCCGGGTTCTTCCTCCACCATTAATACTGGGAGCCATGTACTGAAAAATGCCGTTAAACTCTACAGCAACAGCAACAACAAATCTGATAAAAAACGTAGCTTCTAACAACACAAACTCAACCCAGCTTTGTCAGATGGCATATTACAAGCATGGCCAGATATGTACAACCGATACATGTAACAGATCACTGACCACTCCCCAACTAATGTGACAAATACTGACAAACACAAAGTGGCGTTGTGGTCCATTCCATAAAATCTAAATTTGGTTACAACTAGTGTAGTTTCGCCATGCCTTGGACAGGTACGATTTTTTTGTGAAATTCTCTTACCTGTGACCTCTTCTTCTAGATGTACCGAAAAAATAAAAAAATAAAAAAAACAACTGTGTAGTTTGTGACTGAGGTTGGGAATGTGCTTTATACGTGATGGTGGATGTTTTTTGTTTTGTGTTATTATTTTATGTACTGTTTTGTCAGTCGACAGTTGGCATTTATTAAATTAAGAAATGTTTCATTCTAGCTATTAAATGTTTAACATTCTGCACTGACCTATCTGAGTAAAGTGCAGGTTAAAGGACTGGCGAACTGTACAATACAAGGCTAGTATAAGCATTTCGCAAAATATTCCTTACAGTTATCAATATTTTGGGAGTAAATGCAGGAATCTGACAGAATGAAACACGTTTAACAATGCAAGTTCGACTACCCAAATTAAAATCTCTTGGATTATCCTCATGTAGTCTGTATCGTAACTTCCGGAAAAATGGTAAAAATGATCCGAACATGCTAGCAGTCTAAAATGATATAAATGCCACCTTAGTCAACCTTTGCTAATATTCAAACCATCATATTTCAACATACTACGTCATATTGTGTAATGTCTTAAACTATTTATCTCAGACTTCTTAATCAATAAAGCCTTTACCTTTTACTTGCAACTTAACTGTTATCAGAAATGTTAATTACCTTATCTCGTCGTCATTGTCATCTACATGTACATTTGTAGAGTCCTAGTCCAAGGAACATGAATGTCGAACGTGAACTGATCGCTATAGGCAAATCGTATAAGATTCCCCCAGATTACATGGTGGTGGTAGTAGATATTGGATCCTCACAGACAATGGATGGTCTATTGCGCGGTAAACACCTCATACCACACTTTCTACAACGGAGACTTTGGTCCTGCATCGCAAAGGCATTGGAAGGAGAAACAGGTATATGATATATGTGTGTACCTGGAATAAAAGCTACTTAAGTATGAGTTCTAAATTTGCATGCGTTGGTGGCTACGTGTTTTATGACCCTGAGAATCCATGTCATCTTAAAGTGATTTATTAATGGACAAATCCATTTAGAACATTACTAAAACAAACACATACTATCGACTATGATTCTATATATTCTTTACTCTTAATTCTCAATGCAACAACATATCCGATTTTATATACCTTGAGCGCAGCGGACCTATCTAGTTAAAAACCAAGATCTCTCTCTCTCTCTCTCTCTCTCTCTCTGTGTTTGAATCAAAACCAGTTAGAAATCTGTCTCTGTTAGTATGCATGCATGTGTCAACAAATGAACTAAAATAGGTATGGATGTGTATGGTTTAACAAAGCGATGTATGAATGGGAAGTTTGATTTAGAAAGGAAAGTAGCCTCAAATAAACACTGAACACAGTGGAGTGTATGCTAAAGTATGACAAAATAGTTCTTTTTCCGCTAATAGGTCTTCATACGTTTTAATGTTAATAACCTACGAAAATGACAAAGACATACGCAGTTATTAAAGTAGCTCTAGAACAGATAGTCAGTTTGACTCTAGCTGGAATACTTTTGTCATGCAATGTCTTTCAACGTGTTGGCGCACTATGCCCTAACATCATAATATATCCATTTATCACTAGCTGTGTTGTATGATCTTTATATCTGATCGTAAGCTGTGATAATAACGTAAAATTGTCTTCGTCAAATTGTAACAGATATTGATTTGATGAGAGAGGTTCACGGCCCAGCAATAACGATGATGTTCAAACCACAGTCTGGTCATCACATCAGTGTCGATCTCACCATGGTGATTGACTGGCCAAATATAACAGGTAAAACTTTGTGAAATTGGAGAGAGAGATTAATATGTATTTTACAGCCAGGAAAGTTTTTCTTCTCATTTATGACAAAATTGATATCTTTTTACTTTCACCCATTTTCTTTGTGTTCTAAGATTTTGTAGTGAAACCTAAATAAACATCAAATAGTGTAGAGAGATAAATAACTATCGGCAAATATGACTCTGTGTTTCTAAATAATCTAAATTAAAGTAATGGCAATATATGGTTTAGGAATATATTTCTCGCTCAAATGTAACTTTTGATCCAGAGACCTACATAAAGGTTGAACACGAATCAAACTACAGAAAAGGCAAAGACAGGAAAAGACAAACTATAATAAAACATAGCATATATTTGAAAAGTATTTGAATGTTGAAGTGGCGGATCCAGTAGTATCGCATTTGAGTGTAGAGAGGTGCGTTTCCCCTGGCTGTTCTTACATAAAAATCCTTTACAAGGTACATCCATTTAATTCTAAGGATAACTTATCATAGGACACATCCTATTTTTCTCACTGATTTCGGATTTGTGGGCGTATGGGTGAAGGCACGCAGGCTCCGCCACGCCTATCCCCATTCCCCGATCCGACTCTGCATTGCGAATGAACATAGTAACACATTGTTTAATGTTTATAGTGAATGATTATGACTGGCCCAGACGAGAAACAAAAGAAGCCTTATCCAATACTTTAATCAACAAAATTGAACAGTCTGGGTGTCAACTGGTTCCCAAAGGAGAGGAATTTTGGAACATGTCTTTCTCCAACTGCGAGTCCATACTAATGAAGGAGATAGACCGTCCTGGAGAGTGCAGGAAAACCTGCCATAAGCTTCTTAAGAGCTTCTTCCAGACATGGAAATCAAAATCTAGAACAGGTTACGGTAGCATCTCCTCATTCATTTTCAAGGTAACTAATGATATTGAATACATGTGTTTCTGGGGACATGCATTATTGGTCTGATGAAGAAAATACAACTTTGTTTTCATTGCATCAGCCTTGCATATTTTAGCTCTGTGTAAACAATTAGGATTACTTGCATATTCCGATGAGTGTTTACAGCAACTTTGTGAATTATCACCCATTAGGATGTATTTAGAGATTTAAGTGATACTATATAAACTCTTACGAAGAAAGTCATAACAGTTTAGAATTTCTTAACAATTTGGGTGGGTATTACAAATATCTTGAATGTTATTTAGTTTAAAACTAATGTAGCAAATAAATTTTGATATATGTCAATTCAAATAGCTTTTCCTTAATGAAAATATACAATACCTTTCCGGTAAAATATTACCTTAGGAAAGTAATTTTTAAAAGGGATACGTACACGTGACGAGGAAAATGCTCGGTCGATGTAGCTGTTTTGAAGTGACTGAATATCTACATCAATGAGCAAGATGACAATACCGTCTGTGTCATTTCTATATTAATTTTTTGACTATAACAGCCATAGTTATATAGTCTAATTATGCTTTTGTTACCAATAAAAAACAAGTTAAAATTAGACCAGATCCAGACTCATGCAACATGATAATGATGTTTCATCTTTACAAGAAAAAAACATCGGGGACTTTTGAAAAGACACACTATGAAATATGAGTACATGCACAATAACTGAATTTGATAGGAGAGACATGTATCTTAAACTGAAATATCTTTTGTTTGAAACAATATCAGAACTCGGCAGAATTTATATTTACATGCTGGGGCTTGGTATTTTGCCACAGACTACTGTTACATTTAGTCAGTAGAGTGCCAGCATCTGACTGAGAGTATATGTATCCTTGCAGCACTTGACGTTCTGGATGAACGAGAAGTACCACCAGCCTGGCTACTGGAAGGAGGAAAACTTGTCTGCCCGTTTCATTGATACGCTGAAGGAGCTGAGAACCTTTGTCAATAGTAAGAAACTCCCAAACTACTTCATTCCTGATGAGAATATTCTGGGAATCAGAGATCAAGATGAGCTTAAAGAATTGGCTGAAGATGTAAACACAACAATACATAGACTTGAAAATTTCGACTAATTGGTTTTTGTAATATGCTATGCTTCAAGATTCGCAGTTACTTACTTTTTGACAAAGGATTCCGGCGCACAAAACTTTTACACTTATGTTGAACACTTTCTTTTTTGTTGGGAACGGTAAACTATCTGTTGCTAGAAAAATGTTTTAGAAAAGTATTAAGTACTTTTCCTTACTGATCGATTTATTTATCATTGTTTGCAATATGTTTATTTCAGATATTCGCAATGACGCGAACTGGGATCATTAAAAAGAACTTTCCCAAATTACGCTCCGCGATCATGAACTATCGGGATCACCAAATGTGAAATCAGATTAATGATTTATAAAGTTAGAAAAGTCATAATTTTACCATGAATACAAGTAGTATTACTCAGATTTCAGATCTAATTAAGATTGTACTTATAGCACAAATGAGAACCTTCATAACGTTTTACAGACAGCAAGGACTGTTTCTAACTTTGCGTCTCAATTTTGTCTCCATATCTGATTCACTGCGCACATTTTGTGAGAACATGACCTCATTATTTCAACATATTTATTGGATATTACTGGAAACTGGAAACCTATGAAATTATGTGAGCTGATAGAAGTTAGATAGCTACTTCGCCTACGTCAAAACTAGTTGGGAACCAAGAGAAACAGACGAGCACTACGTTATATATTCGATAGAGCTGAAAATTTACGAGCTGTGAACCAAATATTTTCAGCTTTTGTGAGCATAATTTGTTATTTCAGTTACAGACATTAACTCATTTTTATTCTAAAATTAAAAAAAAAAAGATTTCGAAATATCAATGAGGTTCTAATAACATTTGATGCATATTAGGATTATTGTATTATTATTAGTATTATTGGTGTTGTTGTTGTTATTGATGTTAAATAATGGTCATATTATGTCTGAAATGCACACGTTCTACGTACAATGAAACATAATTTGCATAATTTCGGTATTCAACATAGTTTGCAGATCACAAAAATCTTCGTTTTTCAGTTTCATTAAGATTAATTATTAATGTCAAGATGTGAAGAAGCCTACAACCTACAAGTTGAATGGTCATTTTCTATATGATCTAAGTTTTACAGATTACTACCCTCCACTGATAAGGTTAGACACGCTTTGGATGTTTAGGCCTACTAAGTTTTTAATCTTTTCTTGGAAAGGGGAAATTTAAGCAATTTTATTTTAGTAAAAATTGCATACTTTGGATATTTAAAACGAAACTGAGGGTGTCATTCTCAGTTAATAGACACTATCCAAAGCTAGGCTCCTTACTGGCTTTATAATAATAATCTTCGTCAGACCAATTTCATAACTTTTGGAAATTGATAAAGTCATGTGATTCCTTCACAAAGAAAGGATTACACTCTTCAGTAAGGTACAATCTAATCTAGTTTTGATTACAAACTAATTGTTATTTTTGACGGTAAATGTAGTACCGTTACCAAGGATTGAATGTATGAGTGTTTTATCGAACGGATTCTAATGTATATTTCAAAAACGTGCATGTGATTTATTTAACAATCGTCACAATAATATATCTTTTCGTATTGATTAAAATCTGGCAATTAGAAAAGCTTGATTATATACATGAAGTATATTGTGATTACCACGTTTCCATTAGCAGTTAAAAATATGACGAATGATATATCCTAAAAAGACAATACATTTTGTCAATTTAAATAGGTCATGAAAATATTGATTAAAATACGTTATATACACAGTTTCTATATGTTATATGTTCAAATGAACAAGACATGTCTACTATCCATAATACATAGTATCAGTTATATCCGCAACACCAAAGTTAATAAAGAAAATTTCAGCTTAAATTTTGTGGATATGATATATTTAAACAATCACCTAGCAACACACAGGCACACACACACACACACACACACACACATATATATATAGTTAGAAAGATAGATTGATGGATAGATGGAGGAAGGAAGGTATGGATATATGCATATATGGAAAAGAGAGTATATATAATAGAGAAATTTAATTTAAATTGTATAAACTTGATCCAGACTTTACGTTTTGAATCACAACACCCCCACCCCCCTTTTCGTAGATTTAACGCATCGTCATAGGCTAATCATGTAAGAGGTGAGCTACGGGAGAGAAAGATGTGATTGAGATGTCCCAGTTCGTCGCAGTAAATTTGTATTTGTGTAAACTATCTGATTATATCAGAACATGAAGCAAATTCGATTTAGCAAAGAATCACGGAGGGTTTGTTAGTTGCTTCGGCAAGAGACACTGCCATATCCATGTCAATATTTGAGCGATAACCATAGCGTTTCAGTGGTCGTGGCATTGCACACATGATCAGTATCGTGAGTTTCATTCCCAACATCGGGATAGCCCTTATCTGTTACAAGACGACATCAACTTTATATTGTCGTTTTGCCTCTACACATGTCTGAAAGACCAACAAAAGCGATACAAAGCAATAGGTCCACATCCGATCCATATTGATGAATACATTGATACAAGTCCCTTTTCCTCTGTTATGGATTAAGTTCTTCCATATACTTAAGTATACATTTTTGGATGACTTTGATCATACTAAAACTTTGATTATTTGTGCTATCGATATCGCAACCGTAAAAGTATTAGCCACACATTTCGATCTCAGAAACTTATTTATCAGATATAGGAGACAGCTAACATAGGTATTACTGATATGGACGGTAACAAACAAACACAATATTATATAATATACCAATTCAGTTATAAAATATTAGTTTCATTGCATTAGATCAACTGATATATAAATGAATGCTATTATTATTGTATTCTTATGGTGTGCAGTGCGTGCTGAGCCATTTAACAGCGTCACCATCAGCAAGGTGGAGAGCCTGTAGTCCACAGGGGCAACTTTGTCAGTGGACAGTTGTTCACAATGTGTGACATTCTCTGCAGAGCTCCACAGATTCAGAAAGAGTCAGTCGCCTGGTCCCATCGGACAAGGTTGACAGCACAACGACTTTGACCTGTCCGAAATCGGTTCAGCGTGGTCCATATATGGCGTGGACATTTGAAGCCAGATAGGCTCAGCTAGGAGGGAATAGTCAACAACATATGTTGAAGACCACTCGACACTCCATGCCAAAATAACTCATATCCTCTGTCAACGAACCTGACCCGAGCGGACTGCTTGACGTGAGGTGATGTCCATGTACAGTGTACAATAGAGAGTCAAAAATAAATATTTAAGTTCAAAGCGAGGAGAAACCCTCTAACTTTCTGGCAATTGTTGAAACATACAGCACATTGTTTTCCAAATGCTGTGTAGGGTATCTCCCCCAAAACTGGCATGAGTAGTTTGCATTTTTAAAGACGAAGCCAGTGACAAATGAATAGGACAATATTGCTAGTGATGAATGGTATCATCTACAGGTTCGTGACTTAAATACTTCTGGTGGAAAAGTTGACATCATGCTATATTTACTCAAATCAAACACAAAATCCAAATACCTCAAATGATACCCACCCGTTTATATCAGTGCACATCAAACACAATCATATCAGGCTCCACGGTTATATGGAACAAGGTCGTTGAACCTGACTATTTTATAAACAGTGAGATAAGTGATGTGTGTGATGTGATATGATTTTGATTTTTCACGAGGCTTTCACAATTTTGCAGTCATATCGCTACGATGTCTGCAATGTGGCAGTTTATAGTGATGTCTAGTACTGGGGCATCATGCCGCAGACATGTAGCATGATGTCCCCCCAGTCACATTATCCTGACACCAGGCCGACCAGTCCTAACACTAACCTCTTAATGCTGAACGCCAAGCGAGGCAGCTGTTAGTACCATTTTTTAAGTCTCTGGTATGACTTGGCCGGGGATCGAACCCACGACCTCCCGCATCCGAGGCGGACGCTCCAACCACTAGGCCTCCGGAGCGGTCCAGTGAGATAAGAACATTATCGGTCCTATATATAAGTGCGGTGACAAGAGATGTCCAAACAATGGCATAAGCAACTCCTTTATTGATGATATATGCAAGAGTTTTACTGATATACGGAATACCCGTATATAAACGTGGACGGAAGACAATGGATTCATATATCAAGCAGAAGCAGGGTTTATGATCAATATATTCGGAATACGACAATACTTATATTATTCAGATTTTAGCTCAAAAATATATCTTTAGAAAGTGTAGATTGTATTGTCTATAGTATATGCTACAAAAGCGTTTGGTAAAGTATAGTGAGATAAAGTATTGTCGTCATTATATACTTACAAATATGAGTAGTAAAACAGTTGGTATTAACACAGCCTTAAATTCTGGTCCAAACAGTTACCCAATACATTATTTCAGAAAGCGTGTCAGTATGATTTTCTTAATCATAGTAAGCGAATATTATGACCACGAACCACAATACGACATGTTCTCTTTTGGGAACTCATTGGCATAATGGTAAGTGCCGGATTTCAACTGAAATCTAAAGGGCACGAGGTTTGGATTGTTTCATTCTCCAACTGTGCAACTATCCTTTTTCGAGGACTAGACCGCCCGGGAGAGCGTCGAAAGAAGTGTCACCAGCTTTTGAAGGGAGTGTTCATGACATGGAGGTCCTACTTGAAAACGGGATACATGACAACTGACTCGTTTGCTTTCAAGGTACGTAAGAGAGGGCACCTATGTATTCTTTAAGAAGGAAAGACGGATCCGATACATATCGTTAAAGAAAGCTAATGCTTTATCGAAACTTTACATTTCAGACAACAAAAAGTGAATCGACAATAATTTTCTTAGCGATTTTTTTTTCGTGGCTATATTGAAACTCTCTGTTCGTAGATATGTCAGCCAGGCTCTTTGCCACAAAGTTTTCTCCTACTTATCGTAGCCATATGTTAACCATGTGCACATATTATATTAATCTTTGCATCCTTCCTCCGGATGCGTGGAGAGGTGAAATTAGGTTTATACAAATGTGTTTTTGTGATAATGCCAAATTTCTTTGACAAACGTTTACGTACACCATCATAAAGAATGACAACAAATTATATTTCTAAAGGTGTTTTCTTTCATTTTCGAACTCTTCGTTTACACACATAAGATGAGTTTTCACGAAAATAAATAACTCGGTCATCTGCTTAGACCAAGTGTTGACATCTTTATAGCAAATTCAGGAATTATATGACACAACTTGCTAGACTGCTGTTGTATATAACAAAATTCTATGGAGAAATATCCACTTCACGGGTGTCGGTGAAAGTAATCATTTTGATATTTGTATTTGAGTTTTATTGTTAGAAAAATAATTACAGCCACTTTCTATCTGATTAATAACTGCAAACGCTAACAAGAGTTATACTGATGCTAAATTATTAAATTACTTTGCTTCTTGCCAAAGATTTTTATTAACATTTTATAATGCCTTCATGGATGGTGGAAAGAAAAAAACATTTAATGGTTTAGTTCATATCCTGTTCCACGTTTGGTGATACATTGTACATTTATTTAGCATCGGGAATACATAAGCTGGTTTCCTAGTTTTAGTAACAATTTACGTTTGAATCATTTTATTTTGATCCTATATTTGTGTTTGCTTTATAATTATCTCATATAAGTCTTTAAGTTTGTAAGGAGTTTCATCTCTTTTTCCACTGCACCTGACATTCCGGATGAACGATACTAATCCACAATCTGACTCTTGGGATTATTCCGATCTGGGAGTTTGCTTTCTTGACCAGCTCAGGGAATGCTTGAAATGTTTGAAAGAGAAGAGGCTCGTACACTATTGCATCTCTAACGAGAATATTCTAAGCAACATAAATCAAGATAAACTGGACGAACCCGTTGTGTTAGTTTGAAAGGAAATAAGGGAAATGGTAGCCTTTTCAGCAATTTGTCTGGCATCACCACGCTTGTCGAGTGGATCGGCAACTTTTCAGGAGTAAACAACCAAGACGCAGAAAGCGTCTCCTAGGCGGGTAAAAGCATGAATGCCTCTCCCGAATATGACTTCAAATAAGGTCGCGTCCATATCATATTCTGCTGACGCCAAAGAGGCCACACCCAAGGGCTATTTCGACGGAATCTCTGGGCGTTTATAATCTTACAATTACATCCAATAATATGATATTACAAAAGCCAAAGGTTTTGTTAGCAACATATGACGTATTGGAGAACGTAAATCGCCGCTTGGGGGCTCTTAAAATTCAGAACATTTTATTTTTGTTCCGGGACTGTATAACGGCCAAATGAGAGTTTTGAAATTCAGAGGGTTCTGTCAGTAACAAATGTCTTCAGATGAATGTGCTGGATGTGTTTGAACCGGTTCCCAGACAGACTGAAATTATCCTAATGTTGCATATTCGGTTGATGGGGCCGGCAAAACGTATGAAAGTTTGAATTGTGGAGGCGGAGACACTCCGAACAAGAGAACTGTTGAGATGGCTTTTTGGACCTAACTGAATGACCCCACCACTAACATATCTAGTGGCGAGAACGTAGTTTATAGTATACCGCTGCCTAATAAGGCTTGTACGACTTACCATTTCACGATGACGGTGATGTCTTTATTTCGCGACAGCTGCTTTACGCACGTAGCGACTTTTGCAAATATAACATTGACCTTGGTGACTTTGTGACTTTGTAGCTGCTCAAAGAAACAAACTTCCAATACACCTCCTAAACTTTCTATACGCTTCTACTTGGGGTCGCAACAGAACCGCAATTCAGTTTATCACACTATGTGGCTAAAGACGACACTATAGCTTTCTTGCATGTAAGAGCGTTGATATTGTGTTTTACAGATTTTGTTTTAACGTTCAGTTTGACTGGTGCGCTCAATGCATCTGGACTTTACTTTTGGAACCTAGGGCATAACAAGATCGGATTCGTCCTTATAAGCAGCACTATGCCATGGCAGTTTCAGACGCGGATTCTAATTGGTGAACCTCTGCAGTATATGTTGCGAATGACTATCAACAGCAGGGAGGGCGAACATCCTCTAATTGGTTCATCCTTGTTTTCGCAAACTAAACCTTGTTGGATAATCCACCGTCAAGCAATCAATTGCATCACTTTTCCTGTCAAAATAAATGACATCATTGAGAGATTTTACAGTAACACGGTTATAATACTCGCGCATGTAATTATTATTCGACCTGGCAAGTTCTTTATGCACTGAAGGATTCTCAGTGAACAACCTTACAGTGAAGTCTTGAGCAAGGTAAAATATCCTATCAAATTCATCTGTAGCATGAGTGTTAAAGTCCATATAATATATATATATATATATTTATATATATATATATATATATATATATATATATATATATATATATATATATATATATATATATCTTAAGATTCAATTGAAAATTGAAACATAAGATTTAATTAAATTAACATTTTAATATATCATGCCAACACCGGGTATAGCTAAAAACAAGTGTCAATGACTTCCTCAAGGATCAACATAAATATGCGGAAAAAAACAGCTATGGGGTATTTTGTGGTCCTCACATGGTATTTGCAAAGAAATCCAAATCAGATGGTCCAAATCCGTGCCTGGTTTGTAAAAGAGGCGTCAGGGGTAAATATCAATTATGCACAGACTGTGCTGGACCCATATATCGGGCATTGCTTGAATACTGCACTAGGAAAAATAGAATCTTTCCAACAGTCGAGAAATTGTTACAACAACAATCTAGTCGATACAAGACATACGATAGTGATCTGAGGCCTGTATCATTGATGGTGAAAGTATAATATAGCATTCGCCATCGACATTTCCCGCCTGCTCTACCCTAATTTTGTCTGCAGTCTAGGACAACCGTGGTGTTTAGTTGACTTCGGATTGACAATCTGAGACATGCATCATCGTTGCGGAAAGTGGCATAATTGTATATAATATTAAATTTATGACATTTTCAATAATTGAGGTTTTCCGGACTTGCTATGATAAACTCAGATTAGTATTCCAAGGTGGTTTTATTTTCACACTTGTCTCTGCCGAGGAAAAACACACAGGGCCCATCCGGTATACACAAATCCCTAGCTTGGTCAGGGATAAGTGTAATATTATTGCCGTTTTTAACGGAGTTGACACACATAAACTTAGAAATATTTATCAAACCTGGTGTATCTGTGACATGGACTATAATCGTTTAAAAAAGTTCTTTAGTTTTGCCCAATCCTACCCACATGGATTCATAACAATAAATCTACATGATCCCAGAACAAGGTATCAAATCGGGCTTGATAAAAATTTTAATTGACAGCAGCAGAGAGGACGCGTCTCCAAATTGTCACCGACGCGATCGCGTATTTTCCTTCAACGATCGCAGAGAAAGAAAAAAAAAACATCAGCGATCACCCGGGTATATCTATGACGTCGATGATCTCGTTGACGACGGAGACTTAGCATTGATACCGAAAACATCGCGGGTTTTTTTTCTCACGATTGCTGGTGTTTTCCAACAATGCTTAGTTTGAGAAAAAAATGGTGAACCAATTAGAGGATTTTCGCCCTCCCTGCTCCATCAACAGCGATTTCGATTGGCCTAAATGGGATCATATGGATGCAGAAAGATAACGGCTGACTGGCAGCAGTAAACCAGGTACGAGGTCTTTCCCGCCAGCTTCAGCGTCAAAACTTTAAGGATGATTTTATTGATAAAAGTACAGTACGAAGCACCAACTGAAACCAAAATACCTTACTATACTTGTGACAAATAAGAATATGGGAATTAGATGACATATCTGCTTAAAATACAATTATATTCTCACAGCAATTGTTATTGTTGTCAACAATGTAGCCATCTGGACTGTATCTCAAGTCATCTATATTGTGAATGTAGGTATCGCTGCCCGTCACTTTTTCGTTTGTGATGATCTTAATGTATTTTCTAATGATTGTCTGAAATAATGTTCTATAAAGACAAGACAGATATTATAAGATTGGTGTATCATACGTTTCCCTCTGGTTATCTCATCGGTTATAGAAAAATGGCATATTGCACGAACTGTAGCCTTTTCTGGACTCTCTTGCCAACACATATTAAATACCATTCGAAAGACTTCTGCGTCAGCTGATGCACTTTCGTGAATGATTCCAAGATATCTAAAGAATACATTTTTGTGATACATGATTACTTCAATGTCTCAGTTAGAAGGACTATTTCAAACCTATATATATATATATATATATATATATATATATATATATATATATATATATATATATATATATATATGTATGTATGTATGTATGTATGTATGTATAAAGTCACTCTAACCAAATAAGAATGATTTTAGAAAGAAAAAAAACACTGAATCGGACCGTGATAAAAAATTGTTCATAAGCATAAACAGACTGGATCTTTTCGGGGGCAGTTTGCGGCACAGGAACAAAGGTAGATTACTTAAAGACAGGGCAATTGAACTAAAGTACCTTGCATAAAGGATACACCACGGTAGCTCACGCAGACTGATAATATGGTATATAGCGAACCAGCACACACACACACACACACACACACACGTTTACGAGAGATACATTATACATTGCTACAGCAAAATCGAACACCAGTCATACAGCATGTATTTCAACCATATACCTTAATTGTCTATGGTATGATTATGCTCGGTGATTTAGTTAAATAGCAACCGATGGAAGATAGGATTTACATGAAAATGTTCCAAGTTAACGAGAAGTGCTGACAACACGAGCATCTAAGAGTACAACAAAGACAGAGTAATAATCACCAAAGTATGTTCGAAAAACATCATGGTTTATGAATGTTGTGAACATATACATGTTTTCAGGTGGATAGGATCAAGCAGAAATTCGCATGAACAATCTTATCATTAGAACATAAAGTTAAATGACTCAATAGTCGTTCAGAACTTCCTCAAGGTGAGACAAATCATGTCTTCCCACTGTAAGTGATGGGCATAGCCAAAACAAAAAACAATATTAATATTCAGTTGAATGTAAAATTATTATAATTAAACGTGAATGGTCTTTTCTCTTACAGTATTTGCACAGCGAACCACTGATAGCACAACATCATTTCTGAAACTAATGAATTTCAAATTTCCCTAATTTCACTTTGGATAACAATATGTCGCAGTTGATGTTTGGTTCGATTTTTATGAACTAAGGCTCAAATGACGAGGAAAACCATGTTGTGACAGACATGAACCATGAAAATATTCACAGTGGATGTATTACACTGGACTGAAGATTGTTGCAGACGTTGCAATGTAATTTATATATTCTCCATCGGCATTATGCGCGGTCATACACATATAACAGTGTCGTTTTTACAAGGGCAAACGCTGTCATACAAATATAGCAGTGTTGTCTTATACACATACAACAGTGTCGTCTTGTACAGGGGCTAACGCGATCGTACACATATAACAGTTTCGTCTTGTACAGGGACAAACGCGGTCATACAAATAGAGCAGTGTCGTCTTGTACATGGCAAATGCGGTCATACACATATAACAGTATACAGGTGCAATGTACAATCAGTATGCTCTTTCTAGATGTAATAAAGAAATAAAAAGAATATCCGTGTCGCATAGAAGACATATTCTTCTCGCATGGAACATATGCTCGTCTATTGGAGCTACAACGACCTTTTCTGTTAATACTGAAGATATAAGGGATGGATGATTTTTAAAAAAGTGCACAACGAAGTAGTATGCTCTGTTTCCTAAACCAATCTTTCGGTGTGTCAATTTAACATATTTAAACTAAGAAATAAGTTGTTAAATAAAAGTAGATTTGATTCTTATTATTTAGAGAATCAATATTTTAGTTGTATATGCACAGTTACAGTGTAGAATAGATCGTCATTATATATGTTTCGATCAGTATGCTCTTTATGACATTTATATTGGGGACCCTTTATGCCACGCATCTATAGCTCTTTATGACATTGATATTGGGGACCCTTTATGCCACGCATCTATAGCTCTTTATGACATTGATATTGGGGACCCTTTATGCCACGTATCTATAGTTATGTTTCAACAAAAAGTCAAGAAT
>CM068832.1:70271917-70489417 GCA_028554795.2 Sinohyriopsis cumingii | reverse complement strand
AAGTTGGTTGAAAGTATCTTCATCATTTATGTAACAAGCAGATTAAAAATATTGTCAGATGTACTTATTAGTACTGGTTAAGTAGATGTTAATTATCGTGTGTATTTCCAGAAGGATATGTTATCAGATTTGATGTGAAGGCGATTTTTGTTCTGAAAGGAACATTGTGTTTTACACTGAGGGAATTGAACTTTTTCTGCTATAAACAATAATTGATGCACTATTATTAAACGGTAGTAGTCTCCCCTCAGTGAATTCATTAACACACAATTCTGCATGTTTTGATTGTTTCACTATTTTTTTATTTATTCGATTAACTTTCAGTAAAGCATGATTGTTTAGGACCTTAAGAAAACTTCGTTCCACAAACCATAATCCGGGTTGTTTAAGAGAATGTTAACATACTAGTATTTTGCGACAGTTTGAAAAAAACATTAAGGAAGCATTCGTAAGCATCAATAATAAATATTTTGATTGTGAATTTTTCTGCTTTGTGCTGAGCTGCTTAAGAGCTGCACAACGTGGATGATGATCAGATATAGATGGCAAGGATTGTTATTCTCACAGAGGTTGTAACAGTGGAGTAATGTAGAGGTTGTAACAGTGGAGTAATGGTAACAGTGGAGTAATGTAGAGGTTGTAACAGTGGAGTAATGTAGAGGTTGTAACAGTGGAGTAATGTAGAGGTTGTATCAGTGGAGTAATGTAGAGGTTGTAACAGTGGAGTAATGTAGATGTGGTCGATCAGAATATCATGGTCAGCTGTTACTCTTGTTGGAACATTGATTTCCTGTGTACAGTCGTGCAGTAATGTCACATGAGACCATTTGGTATTGATATCGGACATGAAATCGATATTGAAGTCTCCCATGGTAATTACTTTATTGGTATCAGTTCAAGCTGCCTCTAGCTTGGTTTGAATTGATCAGTCCATCATGAGAGAGAGCATGGAGATCGGTTAGCGGAATACAAAGTATAAGATTTGCTCTTAGAAAAACCATTTAAGTCATTTACGTTTCAGTCAAGAACTTTTTCACATGGTATACTTACTGCAAAGTCGGACTCATTTTGTATCGTAAGTTTTAATTAATCAATTTTTGATAAATCTTGTCGTACAATTAGGCACAAAAGTTTAAAACCTCTCTTTGTCAAGCCAATGTGCAAATTAGTGTATAATCAAGGTTTTTTAAAAAAATTTATTTCCGAGTTAGAGGACGATACATTAAAACATTGTCATGTACAATAAGAAACAGTGTATTGGATGAAAAGACACCTTGAGCAAAATATCACCGAGAACCAGATAACTATTTTTGATTGAAGAACATGTATTATCATTGCACCCAGGCGTAGGTACATGTTGTATCATTGTACCAACACTGTAGAAATGTACTATTAAAGCATCCAGTCTAAGGTACATATGTGATCACTGTATCTAGGTGGAGAAACACGTTTTATTATTGTACCCAGGCTGAGGTACATGCAGTATCATTCTCTCAGACGGAGGTCCGTGTTTGATCATTGTATCCTAACTAAGGTGCATTTATTATCATTGTAATATGGCTGATGTGAATGTATTATCATTGTATCCAGACTGAGGTACATGCATTATCAGTGTACCCATGATGAGTTAATTTTGTAATTCCAGGTAGGCGTATCAAGTCTGTCATGAACATATTATTGTATTATCGATGTGTCCCTTTGTAAACGTGTATTTTGTGTCTTTCTTATGTACTTTCGCACCCATTACAAGCTTGTCTTTATGTCAATGTTTGTTTCTAATCTCTAGGTTGAATATGGAAACATTGCTAAACTCGGTTAGTTTAATTATAATTTTGTACATGTTTTTCAATAAGTTTGCTTTGTCCGTTTCTCTCAGTCTAATTGATCGGAATGAAAGGACGTTACTGGGAGCTGACTCAACACTAACAAGTTGTCTAGATTTCCTTGTCATGTTAGGTTGGCCGTTCTGCAAGTGTTTACCAATGTGTCAAAATATATTGTATCATCTATGCCTTACGTTATCGAATTAAACCAGTTACAATGCGATTTTGGCTTGCATGCTAAAACGGTCCACGAGCAACAAGTATTTAATCTCAAACTGATTACGGGTTAATGCAGTTATTGTAGTATAATAAACGTATATCTGAAATAAAGTAATATGTACTGAGAAGGACGACAGCTGTCTCAGTTAAAAGCTAGCGATAGCTTATAGCTTGCAGGTGAAACGATGGAATTTTATTTTGCCCTAACATGCCAGTAGACAGGTCGCGCACCTCTTCAGCGATAAGGAAAAATATCAACGGTCTCTTCCTTAATCTCGAGCTTTTCACTACCATTTACATGTAGCAGTTGTTGTTGTTGTTGTGGGGTTTAACGCCATTTGTCAGCACACCATATGCTATATATGGCGGCAAGTATAAATGGTGGAGGAATAACCCGGGAAAACCCCGGAAAGAAGCACCGACCCACATGAAGCAACTGAGAAGCTTTCTCACATACCCACATTGGCCGAATCTGAGACTCGAACACACGCAAAAGGTGAAATGGCAGTGATCCGTAACGGAGAGCGCTTTAGACCACTCGGCCACTTGGGGCCCCCAACAAGTATCAATTTTAAGGAGATGTTATGAAATAAACGTCAGGAAACGTTTAAATGTAAGATACCTCTACGAACAATGTTCAGATTTAAGAAGATACAACATACTGAACTTAATGCATGTTGCAAAAAGCAATATATGTATTAATTTGCTTAAGCCCGCTTTTCTGAGAACATTCGTCACGGTCGTGGGTTCGATCCACGGACGAGTCATACCAATGACTTAGAAAAAGGGTACTAACAGCTGCCTCGTTAGGTGCTCAGCATTAAGATAATAGTGTTAGGACTGGTAGGCCTGGTGTCAGGATAATGTGTATAGATGTGAAATCATGATACACACCTGCGGCATGATAGTAGTAATGTGAGGCGATCTAGGGACATTGGGACTTTCATGTCAAAATATCGTCCCGGCACTCTAGGGACAATGTGAATTTCATGTTAAAATAGGGTTCCGGCACTCTAGGGACAATGGGAATTTAACATGAGGAAATCTGGCCCGGCACTCTGGAGACAATGGGAATTTAATATGGTGGGTCTGTCTAGGGACAAGGTGAATTGAACATGGGTGATTGATATAATATAGGCAAGACGTACATCATATATATATATATATATATATATATATATATATATATATATATATATATATATATATATATATATATATATATATAACCCATTTTGTAATATAAAAAAATGTTGAAGGGGTTAGGTATGAAAGTCAATTTATTTTCGAGGCATATGAATGGCCCTGAAATGTACCTTTGGGTTTATGTTAACCGAATTCCATGTTAACATAGAGAGTTATGCTTAGGTCTTCAACTTTTCCTTAAACTCGGTCTCACTTCTGGACCGTAAATTAAAACTCTTTAAACATCCTTGCCTCTCCACGTATATTTTTCTCATCCAAAGGCTTGTTTCTGTCATGCTGACAATAGTCCACGATGATCGGACATACATCGGTAAGTCCGACCGGAACAGCATTGAAGAGACTAGAGTAGAGGATTCCACGATGGTGCACATCTTGGTGACGAGAACAGGTGAAGGAATGCAAC
Organism: Sinohyriopsis cumingii; assembly: GCA_028554795.2. NCBI lineage: Eukaryota > Metazoa > Mollusca > Bivalvia > Unionida > Unionidae > Sinohyriopsis > Sinohyriopsis cumingii. The sequence goes on along the minus strand of CM068832.1, from coordinate 70,485,766 downwards.
GAACTGCGGTTATTTTTGGGAAGGAAGAATCGAAACGGATTGAGTTCATTGATCAATCCTAACACGCGTTACAAAATTCAGTAACCCCACGTAGAATCCGAAGAGATCAGTCTGTGATGTCACATTCCCTGTATAGAGTAACTAGCGTCTGTGCGCAGTCAATCCATGCGACAGTTTTCAAACATGACGAAAAATCACAAGACGAAGAATTGGGGTGCACCGGCCGTGGAGACTAACCACGGGAACCCACCCTGTGACTGCACATACAATGTTACTCTTAGTGATTTCCACCAAATCATCGACAGTACGCAGTCCAGCAGTAGGCCTTGGTCGTGGCAGAGGGTTAAGGCAGTTAAAGTTAATTGTTTAAATCAACAAATACCCCAAAGGCCCTTTTTCAGGGCCACCCATTTCTCTCTGAAATTGCAAATATCAAATAATACTCTTTTTTTACCCCTATGTTACGTGTGAATGTGTGAGTGTCTGAGTGTAGATTGTTATTCTAAAAATCAAACCCAAGAGTTACGTTTTATAGACTGTCTATCCTGGTACAAATTTTACAATCCAATTCACAACACAACATAGCACTTTAAAAAATGTTCATAGGCCCATTCTATGTCTTTGTTCACTCTCTGTTTCATACATTTCTTCATTTTCACAGCTTTTTCCTCCTCTTCATCCTCACTTTATTCCCTTCTTCGTTTTTCTTCTGCTTCTGTTTCTTCACATGTCTAGGTTCTTCCTCTTCTTCCTCTCCAGATTCACTCTCTTCTTCTTGCTCCTCTTGTTTCTTAGGGCATTCTGAAGACCAATATCATTTTTCTTGACAGTGATAACAGGTATCTTGACTTCGGTCTCTTTTAACCCCTGTTTTGCTTTTTTGACGGTCTGGACACTCTGAAGACCAATGCCCTTTCTTCTGACAGATATAGCAAGTATCTTGACTTTTATCTCAAAAGGAGGGCGAATATTCCGTCGGCTTGTCTGAAGAAAATGTTGTGATCACCCCTCGCAAAGCTCTGATGAAAAATTCGATCTGTGCAGTCTCTTCCATCGTTTTGTTCAGTTTTAGAGTGAAATGAATAGTGGAAGGACAAGACACACACCCTTTACATATATATATATGCTAGTTTGTCATGGTGTTTCACATGTTGTCATTTGACTTTTTGCAGTCAAGATGACATGATCAAATCAATTCGAGAAGAAAGAAGAAAGTAAGAGGCAGAAACGTGATCTATCGTCTCGTTCTATCGCTGCAGTCTTGGCACAAATTCGTGCCAGTGATATTGAAGATAACATTAGTGAACCAGAATCCAGACACAGAGAGTATGCATCTAACCATACTTCATCACCCTCAGTCAACCCTGAAAACTACTATCACATTCGAGAGACGGAAAAACGCTCCTCTATAAAATTTAGAACAACAGCTTACACTTACAGGGTGTAGTTTAGAGATTTCAAGTCCGTCGTACCGTTTGAGAAAGCAAAAGAGTTCATCACCGATGTGTGGGATTCTTTGCTCACCATACTAAAGAGTCAATGTCAAGCCAAAGAAGACGATCGCTTGAGACTTTTCATACAACACGACGGTTTGAAATCCCCTGTTGTGATCGAGTTTAGCAGTCCCGCAGAATTAACCCTTTCCAAAGTCATGGACAAGATTCTACACGTGCAACAATCCAATGACCAGTTTCACATCACCGATGGAAAAGCCACACTGTTCATGACCCACGTCTCTCCTCCTCAAGCAACCGGACAACGCAAAAAGGTTTTATTGGTGAACGATGAACGACCTTCACAGCACCAAAACAAGCCTCGTCCAAATTAATAACCCTCAAGCCCAGATGTTTTAGCCAGGGCTATCGTGGTGGGACGAACGTATGTCAACAAGAACGACACGGTATAATGGAAAAGAGCCTGGGAGAACATTCAAAAATCGGACTGAGCCAAAAACGAAGTGAAGCAGAACCCATGTTACAACAATCTGGCCTATCCAAAGTCACACCCTGTGGCATTCCTGAGATGAAAAAATTGCAAGATGCCCTAGCTCCACGATACACATTGAAAGTGCAACCTCAGGAAGTGCGCGGACCTCGAGGTCAAGGCTTTAAGGGCGGAAAATACATTCATGTCTATCATCACGGTGAATATTTCGATACCATTACCATTATTTATTATTAATACAGTTATTACTGTGAACAATGTGACTATGGCTATAACAATCGAGAGCAACACAAACATTGTGGATCGAAAAACTCAGGATGTTTGGCCTCTCAATCCTGTTTGGCTGAAGGACAAGGACGAGTGCATTGTCCAGCTTGTCTGCGCATGTTTGTCAGCCCTGCCTGTTACCATCAACATCTAAAGACGCAAGGTTCACAACATAAATGTGCTTGTCAACTGCTAAGATTGTGTACTACGTGTGGACAAGGCATATGCACCAATAATGACAAGGCACACGTATGTCCAGGAAAGAAAAAATGTCACATTTGTCACCAAATCGTGGACTTGGAACACCAATGCTACATGCAAAAATACCAACCCCAACTAGAGGAAAATGAGGACCACAAGAACAAAGGGAATTGCATCTTTTTCGATTTCGAATGCATGCAAGAGACCGGCATTCACATTCCTAATTTCTGTGTGGCTCACCGAGCGTGTGACAAGTGTATTCAAGAACCTCTCTTTAGTCATTGTTCTCACTGCATCAAGATTCATGGAGGACGTGCAAAAATCTTTCGAGGACCGAACACGCTAACCGATTTCGCTCAATGGGTCTTGTACCCCATCGACACGACCTGGAGCCAAGAGGACATCGAACATTACGGAGATTGTCATCGCCATGCCACAGTCATGGCTCACAATTTCTCCGGATACGATGGACAGTTTCTCCTCAGATACTATACGGAACAAGGCACCGAACGTCATAAAGTCAATTTGAACGGAGCCAAAATCATTTCCATGGAAGTGGGACAAGTACAGTTTAAAGATTCGATGAACTATTTGGCCATGCCTTAGAGTCGAATGCCTAAAACATTTGAAATGACAGAAATGGCTAAAGGCTATTTTCCTCACTTTTTCAATACCGAAGCCAATCAGCATGCTGTTCTACCCCATTTGCCTGAGGCTAAGGAGTACGACCCCGATAACATTCGTACCGAGCAACGAGAAGCTTTCTACGCTTGGTACCAGATTCATGCCTCTGACCCTCTCGACTTTATGGAAGAAATGTTAAAGTATTGTCGTTCCGACGTAGACATTTTACGGCGTTGTTGTTGAAAATTTCGAGAACTGTTTATGGAACACGGAGGGGTCGATCCTTTGAAAGAAGCTTGCATAATTGCCCAAGTGTGTTCCTTAGTGTGCCGTCAACGATGCATGCCTGAAAACACAGTGGCTGTCATCAGTCCTAAATGAATACAGCATGCCCGCAAAGGAGGGGGCAAAAAGACCATTGGAACGTATTTGGTGGATGGCTGCGACATAGAAAACCACAAGATCGTGTACGAGTTTAATGGTTGCTTATCTCACGGATGTCCTGTCTGCTACCCTGAACGTAACACTAAAAATCAGTTGTTACAACGAACCATGGAAGCTTTATACCAGGACACTTGTCAGCGACGCCTAAAGTTAGAACAGCAAGGATGCCAAGTGGTGGAAATGTGGGAACACGAGTACAATCATCGTTTGAAAATCGATCCCGAGTTTAAACGCATCGTGGAAAGTTACCAGTGGGTGGACCCCCTGAACCAGAGGGTAGTTTGTAGGGAGGAAGGACTAATGCCACCTGTTTGCTGAACCAAGCCGACGAAGAGAAAGGAGGAGAAATCAAATAATTGGACGTGTGTTCGCTGTGTCCTTACGTGTGCAAATATTGTCACTTTTCTGCAGGATACCCGCAATTGGTGACGGAAAACATCCACCTGGACCACATTCGACAATACGAAAGCTTGATCAAGTGTAAAGTCTTGTCTCCCACGCACTTGTACCATCCCGTGTTATCTCACCTTCGTCAAGGCAAGCTGATGTTTCCATTGTGCCGTACTTGTGCCGAAACGTGCAAACAAGAGCAGCGTTCTCAGCACACCGAGGAAGAACGTGCCTTGACGGGGACGTGGGTTAGCATGGAATTGTTCAAAGCTCTGGATATGGGATACCAACTGTTAGAAGAGTACGAAATTTGCCACATTCCCAAGACAAAACAATACCACATAATTGACCCCACGCAGAAAGTCATTTTCGCAGACTACGTGGATGCCTTTTTGAAACTGAAGCAAGAAGCCAGCGGCTGTCCTTCCTGGTGTCACACTCCCGAAGACGAAAATAAATTCAAAAAAAAAATACTGGGAGCAGGAAGGTATCACTTTAGATCACGTCGAGAAAAACGAAGGCAGGCGATCGTTTGCCAAAGTGATGTTACATTGTTTGTGGGGAAAATGGCACAACGACCGTGTTTACCCAAGACGGAGTGTTTTGACACAACCTTCCCGCTACTTCCTGATGATTCACGAGAAAACCAAATACATGAAACACGTGGATGTTCGCGAAGATTTGATCTTGGTCAATTACGTAGAAGATCTGGACTTTGTACAAGCCGAGGAATTTGGGAATGTCATCATTGAGAGCTCATGCTCGCTTAAAATTGTACGAAGCTTTGAACTGTTAGGGGAACGCGGCCTGTACCTTGACACGGACAGTTGCATTTGCATCGAGTGCCCGGGTCAACATCACACTGACATCGAAGTAGACCGTTTAAGAGCCTGTACAGACGAACACCCCGACGAGACAATTTTAAGTTTTGCTAGTGGTGGTCCTAAAAGTTACACCTACGAATACTGGGACAAACAAGAAGTGCACACTGAGTGCAAAGTGGAAGGATTGACTCTGAATTATCGTACCAGTGGAGTGGTCAACTTTGGCGTATTGAAAGAAGCCTTGCAACCTGGAGAGGATGAAAACTTTAAAGTGACCACCCGTGAACCGAAGAAGATTGTACGCTTACCCACTCACCCAATCGTCAGTCGGCCTCTGGAAAAAGTCTATCAACTCGTGTACCAGAAGCAAGTGCGCCTTCCCAAGCACTTTAATTTGCCGTATGGACGTCGGTAATGGTCTGTTTATAAAAGGGGCAATGTCCAATATCGATAGTTCATTGTGACTACCAAGACCAGGCAAAGAAGATGAATACTTTTTGAGAAACACAGAACAAGTTGAGACAGGCACAATTCAAGTTTGGAGCCTCTGAAGTGGAATGCGATGCTGAGCCTTGCGATGTGAGCGATGCTGTACGCTTTGATCTCAGTGATGCAATAAAGCGTCATGGGAACTTTGTTCTCACTACACCTATCATGGAAATTAATGATGTGCGTGTCAAACCTGATGGATGCAAAACCGATGCTACCCCTTATCGTGGACACTTTACTGGGTTTCATGGTAAATGTGGATGTCAACCTTCACGTCTACTACCCTACGGATGTCGTCCTACCTGAGCAAACACCTGTTGATGTCACCCTGCCCTCATCGAAACAAGCCAGTGAAAGACGAATATTCATTCCCTGTGATCTTGTCTGAATAATGTAACTTTGAATATCCTTTTCAATCGTTCAAAGGAAAATGGCCTAAGTATATGAGAGAACCATCCCCCGACGAAATAGACAGAGCCGGATTTTTATATTTGGGGGAAGGTGATAAAGTCAAGTGATTCAGTTGCGGTGTGCCACTTCACCACTGGGAACCACAAATTCGGTCTACCTGAAACATGCTCGATGGTCTCCCAGTTGTCACAATTTACCTTTCGTAGGGCAATATCAGTAATCCCTAAATGGATACTTTACAAGAGAAGATTCGTGGTTTGCCTGTGGACTTGAGAGAAGGCATTTACCGAGAACTGGTCAAAATACAAGTCAAACGTAAGGACAAATTGCATCCGTTACGTCACCGGTCATTGAGGTACTGGTACCTGAATGCTAAAAGAGTACTGATTCAGTTGAAAGTGTTTCATTGGACAGACCTTCATCATCTATCCCGTCGTGCAAAGGATTGTTTTATTACTGATGATTCTATTTCCTACCAGGTAGACTTACTGCAATAAATTTCAGAGGAAGAAGAGTTAAAGGAATACCAACATCTTTTACAGAATGTCACCTTATTGAAAGAGGAAGCTTCTAAACGAACTGTAAAGTGTAAGATAGTGACTGAACGATTTAGATTTGCTACTGGAGTAAAATAATATCTGAGTAGACAGTACATGTATTGCTTCCGAAAGAAGAGGATTTAGTATACCTATTCATAGATACATTACAAGAGAACATTCGTGGTTTGCCTGTATAATTGAGAGAACGCATTTACCGAGAACTGATCAAAATACAAGTCTAACGTAAAGAACAATTGCATCCGTTACGTCACCGATGGTTGAACCGCTGGTACCTGTTAGCTATAAAATAACTGATTCGTAAGAAATTGTTCCAGTGGTCAGACATTGTCCAAACTTTGAGGTCACAAATGATCGACATGTTCATAATGTTGGTTACTTCGAGATTCACCTAGTGCAACGAATTGAGGAAGAAGAATTGAAGGATTGCCAACATCTTTTACGTGGAATCTGTTTAGTGGAAGAGGAAACTTCTAAACAAACTCTGAACTGTAGGTTACAGTATGCAACATTTCAATTTCCTACTGGAGTAAAATTATCACTGGCTAAAAGTACATCTATTGCATCCGAGAAAAAGAGAATATAAAAACAGGCTGCCATGCCACGGCTTATGTCACCAGCGATTGAACAGATTCCGTGGAAGGAACTCGATGACAATATTCAAGCCGTGGACCATCACCATCATTTATTACATGAACTGTTTCCGTTCGATTTGGGTCGATAATTTGTGTGTATCTTAGTGACTTGTTTTCTGAGATTTTGTTTACCAGCCGATTCCTAGTGGACTCTTTACGAACAGTACTTACCACCCGAATGGTCTTAAATGTTCACCAGAGACTCATTTTGCTCAAAGCCTTGGATTTTCGTCTGGATATTTCTCGATCTCTACGGGAAAAAAAGATTTGTCAACTTTTAGCAACTGAAGACGTGTATGACAATGTCTGTGTAGCTTGTGAATTACACCCCCATTGGAAAGATGTACGTGCCTGGAAAAAAAATTGGTTTTGGGGCTTGGACCCAATAAGTTGTTCAGTATGCACGAGAGTTGTGATCCTTCCTTTCAACGTCCAAAGAAAAAAGTCACTTTTCAACCTGTGTTGGTGACAGTACCATGAGAGCCCGACAACCAGGACAGGACTGTCATTTACATTCCTGAAATACCCTCTCAGGAGGACACTTGTCAGAACATTACCCAAAACATGTTGTACATAAACTTGTTTATATTCCACTTTGATCGTTTTCATGTGCATTTTATCGTTATACTTAAGCCTTCGGCTTTTATGTATTTTAGTCTTTCGTGTTCATTTTTAAAACATAAATAAACGTGTCCTGAAATAGCATCAAAAACTATTGTCTTGTCTGTTTTCGTGTCACAAGTGACATTCCTGACACTATGGCTAACTCTGCTGTCTCTGCTCCCTCTTTCTCCACTTTCAAAGTCATCGACGAACCCTTAGATCGTGCCAGTTGCTAGTCTTTGTATCTTCGTTATCCCTTTAACATGCTCATTGCTGGACCTAGCGGTTCAGGCAAAACCGAATTCGTCAAACCTTTGATCGAACATAAACATAATTTGATCGATCGTCCACCTCAATGCATCGTGTGGTGTTACAAGGAGTGGCAATCAGCGTACAGCCTTTTGCGAGAAAGTCAAGGCGATTCCATCGTGTTTGTGGAAGGTATTCCTAACGAAGACGACGGAATCGTCTCTGACTCCCCTCAAACCCTTTTGGTCATTTTCGCACCATCAGTCTCAATGCTCATTACGTAGTCTTGTTTAAAAGTCCTCGAAATAAATTGCAAGTGCAAGTCTTAGCCAAACAGTTAGGAACGCCGTGGCTCACTCAGGTGTACGACGATTTCACTCAAGCCACACAGCCTATTTATTCGTCGATTTGAAACCCACTACCCCCGATCATTTGTGATTTTGTACCCATTTGTTTCATCACTGGTGTCAGGACGGAGGACCTGTCCTGTACACGTCGCCGTCCTCGACTTAACCCCAAACAATCTATAAAACCTCGGACACGTTTCGTCTATCTCACACAGTGCCAACATGACATCCCTTGAGTCTCATCTTCCGTCAAATTGATTCGTGCCTTGTATAGCATCAGTCGCAAAAAAATCCACAAATAGGTGCTCATGCCACTGAAGCCAGTCTCACAGAAGTCTTACGGTGATTCACGGTGACAGCACGTCAATTACTGCGAGGCATCATTCAGATTGTCATCAAACCAAACTCTTTTTTGATCGAATCAAAGTACCGTTGACCCAACTGGCAGATACCCTCATCGACACTCAAACCAAAAATCAAATAATTTTGAAACCTGGAGGAAGCGGTACTCTAGGAGGTGTCATCATTCGCTCTCATTTAAGATGGGATTCTAATGCTTCCAAAGTTCTCCTAAAAAAAAGTCAAAAGAAGCTCCAATACGAAAAACAGCAACGGTGTGAAGACCAGGGCACAACCCCGGAAAAAGAAAAGTCCCCAGAAAAAGAAACAAAGAAGTCCTCCGAAAAATTAAAGTCCACAGGAAACTAGTCGCAAGAGAGGCACTTCAACCAGGACGCAAGCTTACGTTCGCAAACCAAGGTCTGCAACGATGGTGACCGCGTCTCCGATAGCCGCAGGTTCATCCACTTCTCCGTTGATGATATCATGACAGTCTGTGTCTCCAAGAACTTCTCCAGTGGCGGGACCCTCCTCTTTAGTGGCAGTGGCAGCTATTCATAGAGTACCTGCTCCCAAAATCAAAGTCCAAGAGAGAACGGTATGTTTTAGAGTTTACTGGATTTGTAAAAGCAAGAACTGGCTCGATTTAGTACGCTGCGGACCCCTACACGGCGTGTGTTGCCTGTCCTCAAGTTGATACGAAGTAAAGAAAATCAGTGGCTATGGATTCCTGTGTAAGAAAGGCCTGCGACAAAGTTGGGGTGTCAGTGTTTTTGTGCTCGTGAAGACTCGAAGATGTCACTCTCCAAAAAACATCCCTCTTCTAAACTCCAAGGAAAGAAAAAGAAACGACTACCTCCTCGTTTAGTCTAATACGGGGACATGTTATCTGTCTTGTCCAAAGCTTCTCCACACATGCGGAAGAAAACTCATTAAAACGGCCTCCAAAGAGGTCATCGATACCGTGTGCGAATGTTGTTTGAACGTTTTGAAAGACATGATCACTTTGTCCAAACACCAGAAACAATGCTTAGGCAATCATCGTCACGTTCTTCGCCAAATGGTTCAAAAGAAAATCCCCATGCGTCAAAAGCAGAAGATGTTGGTGCAACGTGGTGGAATTGTGTCACTCTTGTTAGGCCCATTACTGAAAGGAGTCTTGGGAATCGTGTTGAGAGGACTCGTGGGAGCAAGATTAAAAGGACCTCTGAAGTCTCTGTAACCCTTGACATCCAATGGAATGACAAAAGCTAGCTTTAGTGCCATACAAACTGTGGATAGAATACCATCGTTGGCAAGAACAGCGGACCCCGCATTTACCTCCCAATCCCAATTTCAGCGAGATGTCCCAGTTACATCACGAATTACAGTCATTGATGGATCGCCACGATTTGTCTGAAACAGACAAATCGCAAAGGTACGGTCAACTCTTGCAACGACTGCAACTCTTTCACCAAAAAGCTTTAGACGAAACAGCTCTACCCACTCTGAAAGATTTCAAGATCTTGTTGAAAAGTCCATCCCCCACACCACCACCACTACCATCTCCAGGGGTTATAAGGGACTCTACCCCACGAAGGCCTGAAGAAGAAGAGATACGAGAAGTTTTTCAAATACTGTCAGCAGCTCCGATTTCTAGTAAGATCACTGTATCCTTGTTGACCCTTCCCCCACACCCCAAAGAGAAGAAATGAAAGCTTAGGTTAAATGGATATTGTCCACTCCTCCATCGACAGAAGCGAGAAAGAAAGAAGGGAAACTAGAAGTGAAAAAAGAAAAGAAGACCAAAGCCATTCCATTATCACCTCCACCACTAGCTTTGACTTCTACTTCCGTAGCCCATCGGACACGTAAATCAGTTTCCAAACCACCATTTCGCCCCATTCCAAGTAGCTCAGCGAAGAGTGGGTCACTTATTAACAAACAAAAAATGGAGAAGATGTTTGTCAGCATCCCATCCTGCAGGTTACGGAGGAGTTCAAAAATTGTATCGTGCTGCCAAAATTTGACTGAAAAGTCTCCGTTTACCTCAAGTGCAACGATGGTTACAAGAACAAGCTGCGTACACTTTACACAAACCCATTCGATGCACGTTTTCCAGAAGTCGCACCCAAGTGGAAGGCATCGGCCATCAATGGCAAGCCGATGTAGCCGATGTCTCTCATTTAGCCAGCTACAATCGCGGCTACAAACATTTGTTTTGTGTCATCGACGTCTTTTCCTTTGACTTTCAAATCGAGCAACGAGTTAGTGCGAGCCCTGCAACAGGTGTTGAAACAAAGTGGTCGTCACCTTCTTCGATGGCAAATGGACAAAGGTACCGAATTTCTAAACCAAGCTTTCCAAAAAGAATTAAAGAAACATGACATTCATTTTTTGTACCACCGAGAATCATGAAAATGTAGCAAGCTCTGTCAAACGTTTTCAACGTACCTTGAAAGAACGAATGTGGAAATATTTTACGCATCGCCACATTCTCAATGACATCGACATCTTACCGCACCTGGTGCAAGCGTACAACCAATCTTGCCATCGAATCATTGGACGTGCCCCGCAGAGGTGACTCCCGACAACGAAGTGCTGGTTTCTTATGGCCTGTCTGGTACGTCCCAGACGGGGGCTGTCTTAAAGAAAAGTGGAGTGTTGGCCGCAGGATATTGGGTGCGCATTGGCAAAACCAAACGTACTTTCGACAAAGGTTACTTACTTAACTGGACCACCGAATTGTTTCATGTCACTGGACGAGTGCATGGCCGTCATCATGCCGTCTATAAATTAGAAGACATGAACGGAGAAGTGTTAAAAGGTACCTTTTACTTACCCGAGTCACCAAAGAAGAAGACGACGTGTATGATATCGAAAGCATTCTCGAACGCCGAACCCGTACAGTGAGCAAACGACGTGTAAAAGCAGTCAAAGTACGTTGGAAAGGATATCCACCCAGTTTTAATTCGCGGATCGACGCTTCACAAGTCATCTACTATAAAAAGAAGTGACCATCATGCCCTTTTATACATACTCAGCTAGTGCTACGACTTCTTCACCCAGTTCTTCTCTGCAAGATTTACGGAAACAACCCTTGTGGGTGTGGTGTGGAGAACTTGTGTCTAACATGCAAATCGTCTTTCTCTGCCACATCTTTGTGGTGTATTGTGTCATCGGTGCAGCCATTGCCAATTTGAGTGTGCAACAAGGAGACAAACAATTGTGGACCATTTTATTAAGCAGTTGCATAAGTTACCTGCTTCCCAATCCTTCCCCGAAATTCACCTCGAACCGGAAAAACGGGAACCTTACGTTCAGTGCCAGTCACCACGCCAAGAACAACAACCCCATTTTGGGTGGAGACATTCCTCCGACTTCCAGTAACCCCTCGGACAGTCACAGAAGTCTGTATGAGCCGCCATAACTACTTTTACTTAACCTTATCCAGTTACAGTTCCATAGAGGTGTTTCCCATTAGCACTATGTGATGTTACACGGCCAAATTACCTCAAACCATTCAGTTAGATCACGAAGCCCATTGGGAAGTGGCTTTAGTAGAAATCATTCACCCGACCCAAGTCCTTAATGTCCTTCCGAATCAAAAAAAATTTTCAGTGGAAGTTCATGACGAACAATTACAACACTACTTGGATACCAATGTAAAATATGATTTAGAAAAACCCACCTAAGACAAAAACTCGTAAGTCGACCTATCACTTATTCGTTCCCCCATGGTATTATTTTAGTGGTGAACCTGTGGCGAGCACCATTACAATCAGGTTCAATGCCTTGTTTCTTAAAGCGCTGGAAAGTGTCAAAAAAAGTGTCACCCTTGAGTACCATAAAGTAGCCCCTCGCAACCTGATGAAATTTCCAGAGGGGAGCAAAATTGTGTCCATTTTATTTTCTTCTAAAATGTTTGCCATGTTGGGCGGAGACATTGAGATGAGGATGGCCATGATAAAAATAAAACGAATTACCAGTCATTTCCGACAACGATATAATTGAACCAAGGACTTAATTTGATCTTTGTGTACTCCAATGTAGTGGATTACAACGTGGTGGCACACACCTCCTTACCGTTATTGCGTGTCATTCCTTTCAAAGTGGATTCTGTCACGAACGCTGATGAAGAAGGTGGAAACACTTATCACGTTCACCGCGAATGTGTACATCCTCACTATTTGTCCTTCAGCAAGTCTTATTTGGACACTGTCGACATTGCTATAAAAGGAGACGTGGGACAAAAATATTCCAGTCACCAAAGGAAACATCACGGTGAAACTCCCTTTTCGAAAACGGTTCTCTAGCGAGTTGTAAGTCATGTATGCAGTGTACCGAGGTATTGCTCGACAGCGAGGACACGGTTTAGAAGACATGCTAAAATCAGCTTTTCGTTCGGTGGTCCCCGTGTTGAAACTAATGATGACACGAGGAATGTACGCTTTGAAATATGCGGCATTGACACATGTTAAAGAATATCTCCAAAATGTCATCATTGACAAATAAAACCCTAAAGAAGCCTTCTTGAGAGCAGGCAAGGCTGTCTTGTTGCAAACGGGCAAAGACCTTTTAGGCAGACGAGAAACACCAATAAATGCCCTGAACACTAGAGAGTCAGGCATTCCTACTTCCCTGACGAAACAGCAAGGACAAGGCAGACATAGACGACGAAAAAAACACCTTTTCACAAGACTGCACACATATCAAACTAGAAAGGCAAAGAAAAGAAGAACCGTTCGAGACTTAGACGTTTTTGATTATTAAATCACAGATACAGTAAAAATGATGCCCCGAGAGTCTTGCGCCTGATTTAAGTCGGAACTGGATCTGTTAGCCATGTCATCCACTACGAGGACCATGCAAGAATCCCAATGGGTGGAAATTGACAGCCTCAGCTCCCATCGAGTTTGAAATCAAAGGACAGCCCGAAGATTAAATGATCTGAACAGTAGTTACTTGTACCTGAAAGTCAAAGTTGAAGACACAGCAAACGACGGTCCAAATCTAAAGCACGGTGAGGTAGTAGCTCCCGTTAACAATTTCATGTATTCCTTGTTCAGCGAAGTGGACTTGTACTTGAATAACAAACTGGTCAGCAGCAACATGGATACTTACCCTTATCGAGCGTACCTGGAAAATCTCTTGACGTACGGAAGAGAAGCCAAAAATACTCATCTGGATGCTTGCGTGGTATGGAAACCTGACACGGCAGGCATATTCAACGAAACAGACGATGACGATAAGGGATTTATTGGACTTCAAGAGAAAATCAAACTAAGCCGTAATTTAAAACTAATGGATCATTTGTATTTGGGCATGTGGTTACAAGAAAATTATTTGCTGAACGGAATGGATATCCGCCTGAGACTGAGTCTGACCAGTGCCGCTTTCCATTTGATGACTGCAATTGCCGATTACAGAACAATTATCCAAGAAGCCAGACACGTGCGACGCGTGGAAGTGTTACCTAAAGTGGGAAACGACGTTAGTCACACGTTGAGCAGAACGACTGCCAAGTATCCGTTCCGTCTTGTGGAAGTGTAAACTTTCACTATTCCTGGACAGCGATCCATGATCGAAGACCATCTGTTCCAGGGACAGTTACCCAAGCGTTTAATCATTGGTATCGTCAAAAATTCAGCCTTCAACGGGACCAACCCTTTTTGAGTTTTAACATTACAAAGTGTTCAAAATCGAAGTAAGTCGCGGTGTCTAAACCTTGTGTACCAGGCCCTTTGAACCTAAGTTTGGTGACGAGAAGAATTGCTTGTGATCGTACTTGTCATTGTAATAAGCCACTGGACAGTTAGGAACTAACACCAGTCACGGCATTTCGTACGAGGATTATGCAGGAGGCTATGCTTTGTGGGCTTTTGATTTCACTCCAGACCAAGGCAGAGGCGAGGGACATTTCCACCCTATAAAATCCGGCCGGATTCGTGTGGAAATTCAGTTTGCAGAAACTCTAAGCGCAGATATTACGGTGAACGTCATCCTGTATGCCGAATGTGACAATATGATAGAAATCAACAGTTTGAGAGAACTCAGTCTAGACTATTAGAAGCTATGGAAGACTGTTATACCTCTTTACCCAGCGGAGAAACTTTGGACATGGAATGTGAGGAGACCATGAAAGAAGGATCCCAAGACAAAGACACTTTTGCTATAGTCCTGGGAGATAAAATTAAGGAACTGATCAAGGAAGATTGCTATGGATGTCACAACGATCATCCCAGTCAAATTCAACACCATAGATGTCTAATGTTGAGTCAAGAAGAAAAATTGGACGAGTATCTGGACGAAGCTTGGGGTGTCATCTCGACATAATTCGTGTTGCATTAACACCTCTGGAGATCCATCGCATAGAAAGTCTCTTGTACAAAGGTAAGAAGTCGGAGCTGAATGCATTTTACTTGTCAGACATTTTTCAAGAGAAAATCAGGATCGAATTGATCACTTATTATCACCTGTGAAGAAAAGAAGAAAAGAAAAACACAAACATGGATATCTGGGAACTTTATTACCTTTTGAACCACAGTTAGTACACTGCTTCTTGGAATCCTATCATATGTGCTAAAGATGAACTCCCTAATCGCAAACCTCAAGACCATCAAGCTGATGTGATCAACATGGACGACACTCATCTCCCAGGAACTCACTGAGTAGCCGTCTACTTTCGTCATGAAGGATATGTGAAGTATTTTGATTCTTATGGATTGCCCCCTTTGGAAGACGATATCATTGACTTTATGAGAAGATATGCTCAGACCACACGATTCAATATTGTGAAATTACAAGGCACATATTCCTTGGTGTGTGGACAATACTGTGTGTGTTTTCTGCATCGTCGCAGTCTGTGATATTCTTTAGAACATTCAGTGACTTAATTTGATCGTCATTCTTCTAGAAACGATGAGAAAGTAGTTTGATGGTTTTTTAACAATTATGCTTATCTTTTGTCTTTAGCTAGAAAACGTGTGTCCATCAATAGCCCAATGACTTCCAACAGTGGAAATCACAATTTCATTCACAACGTTGTCAGCCTTGTCCAAAATAGAGTGTTCTTTGAAGAAAAAACATTGTTTGTTAGATAAATTGAATGGTTATTGTTGAAAAAAATAATTTGGAATTGTTATTTACAAGTGATTGGAATAAAAATGTTGTGTTGTGAAAAAATGCCACTGACGTTTGTTTTGCTAAAGGTATCATGATTAATGCTCTTTGACCTCTTACTATCCCGCACAGAACACTAGTGTAGCGTTCCGTCTCGAAAACCTTATAGGGATGTTTTCCTTCACGTCCGCTCTTTGACCATAAAAACTGGGAAGTCTCCAGTCTTACCATACATTGTCGACTCATCCTCCTACGTGTATTGGCATCGTGTCAGACAAATAGAATGTAAAAAGTCACTGAAGACCTGACAGAAGAGGACTTCAGAGAAGAAACTAACAGGAAGAAAGAAGAACGGACAGAGAAGTATAGACTTCAGAAACAGCAGAGAGAACAGAAAGAGTAGCAACAACAGGAGCAGCAACATCAGGAACCTGACCGGCTTTGTCGACTGTCGTGTCGACACCAAAGAGTTCTTCCTCTTTTTCCGAAGAAGCAGACTTTATCTTGTGAGAAAGCTTGTCGTCAGAGGAGGTCGCAATCTTAGATCCTAAAAGATTGCCATAGTTTCAAGTTCACACAAAAACATAGCCCTTTTCAGGGCTACCTCATACTCTAGAAAAGAAAAAAAAAACAATCTATTGCCTATGATAAGTTAGAACAAAATAGAAATACGTTAATAAGCACACGAATTCTTTATCTTGGTTATAAAGTGAGTGATAAATATTTTCTTTAAGTGGTTAATGAAATTTCTTAAAATAGTGATGGGTAGTAAAATGAGTGAGTGTTTATTTTAGGTCCGGGGTTTTTTCGGAATGATCAAGGTAATATAACATTGTGTCTTAGGGGGTGTTTTCCCTCACGTCCGTGCTTTTCATATAAATACGAAACCGCTCGGCAGTCTAGCTACCCTTGTTGATTGCTGAAGAAGGAAACATTAGCAGCAGACTAGCAAAACTGTTAGAACTCCAGATGCACCTGGAATATGCCAGGCGTCTACTGAATGAGCTGGCAGCGGAGGCCATTGTTGAAGGAGGAAGAATGAAAGAGGAGGAGGAACAGAGAAGGAAGAAAGAAGAGGAAGAAGAAAAGAGAGTAATTAGGTCTCACATAATGAGACCTGTGTGTGAGATGATTCATGGGGCTAGGACGCCTCCACAGGCAATAGCAGCACAACAGCTTGTAGCTGCACCACAGCCACAACCACAATAGGAGGCAAGGATGCCAATTCGTCCTAGAGTTAGAACTATGAGAAGAGAAAGGGAAATATTCACTATCCCAGAGACAGAAGATTGGAATAGTGAAGCCACTCAACCCGCCTCTGCGCTCCCGTGACAAGGGTGACTTGGCAAGGTGACTGGAGTAGGAGATGCGTGTGCGGTGCCATACCTGGAAGGTGCCAGCATTAGATCGGCACATCTGGAGTTCTATAAAAACAGCCCTTTTCAAGGATAACCAAAACTCTAGAAAAGACAAAATATTAAATTTGCCAATGTGTATGTGGAGTAGTTTGAATATAAACACTCACTCCTTTCCTGGTATGATGGTGTGTGTGTGTGTGTGTGTGTGTGTGTGTGTGTGTTTATGTCTGTGTTTGTGTTGTGTGTTTTTGTGTGTGTTTGTTTGTTTTTGTTAGCAATCAAATACGTTTGTGTGAATAGTAGATTATTGGGGTTTGTAAGTTGTAAAGTATGTATGTGTGAATAGTAGAGTGTGTGGTTATTAAACCTTCCCTTCTCTGTGGATGGTTAGTTTGGATTTTGTTTTTGATTTTGTTTGCTGCTTAGCGTGTGTGTAGTTAGTAGATTATGGTTATGTTTTTTGCTGCTTCCCGTGTGTGGATAGTATATAATGAGGTTAGATTATATGGCTCATCACCTTTGTGTGAATAGTATATAATATGAGATGACAAAAGATGGGGATGTTTCCTTCCCGTCCGTCCTTTACATAAAATAACTCATAGCGTTCGTCGTTCGCGCCATTCTACGGAAAAAGGACAACGAAGATGTTGGCCGCAACGGAGTTGTTCAAAAACTTGGTAAATATATACTACTGGATAATGGATGATATATATGTAGTGGAGGGGCTAGAAAAACAATGGAAGAGAGCAGAGTACCTGGAGTATGCAAATAGCCTAAACGTAGCGGAAGATGTGGCAGCAGGAATGATAGAAGAGGAGGAAAAGAGGTTGAGAGGTATGATGAATCTGCCCTATTTCAATGTGTTAAGTTTAAAGGAAGAACTTGACAATGCAAGCAAAGTCAGGTGTTTTCTTGAAGATATGTTGTAAGGGACAGAGTGTTCTTATGTGCAGAGAGGCCTGGACAGACTGAAGAAAGGAGAGGAATTAATGAGAAAGTGATGGAGGTAGAAGTAAAGAAGATCAAAGAAAAATGGTCAAAGGAAAGAAAGGAAGAAGAGAATAGAAAGACGAACTTGGAGTTTGACTACCTGAATTACAGCTTCATAAAGATCAAAGAGAACTTTAGAGCTATGAGTCACCCCGAATGGATGCCGGAAACAGAAAAGAAGAAGAAGAAAGGAATAATGGATAAGTCAGGAACTGGTGGAAAACATGGATAAGGTAGAAGAAGAAGAAAAAGAAACGCGAAGGCCCTTTTCAGGGCCATTCATAGGTCACGAAAAGAAATTGATTTTCGTGCATAACCCCTTCAACAAATTTAAATTAAAAAATGGTATATATATATATATATATATATATATATATATATATATATATATATATATATATATATATATATATAATGTCTTGTCTATACTATATCAATCAACCAGGTTCAATTCCCCTTGTCCCTAGACAGACCCACCATGTTCAATTCTCATTGTCCCTAGACAAACCCACCATGTTAAATTCCCATTTTCCCCAGAGTGCCGGGCCAGTTTTCCCCATGTCAAATATTCGTATTGTCCCCAGAGTGCTGGAATCCTTGTTTAACATGAAAGTCCCATTGTCCCTAGATCGCCCCACATTGCTACTCATGATGCCCCAGTCCTGGACATCGCTATAAATTACCATGCTGCAGACATCGTAGCGATATGACTGAAAATTTGTTAAAGCTACCTTACAAATCCTAATCACATACACACACAAACATGTACTGTTAAAATGAATATTTAAGACATATACGCAGTGTTACGATAAATACATACCACATCCACATAGTGTTAAAATGAATACTTAAGACGTACATGACTTGTGTAGATTTACACCGAATAAGCATGACATACATGTAGTGTTAAAATGAATATATCGAGATTATCATTGGAAAGATACTATGTCTATGTTATAGATCATTCAGTACAAATATCTAGCATGCAGTAATGATATCGTTGAGTTGAATTTTATTATCCGTTTTATGTCTTCGGAGATAATTTTATTTGCATATCACCTGACCGTGCCCCATCACTGATCTAATCCCATCCCGTCGAATAATGTGGCAATGTGTGATCGAATTAACCAACTGAAATATCAATAGCAAACATTTTCACTCACGAGCATTTTCTGTAAGCTATCATTATATGAATTAATTTCTTGATAATGGCAGTTAATGTGAAATAAACACAGGCCTCGCACTAGAAGTTACAATTTGTTCTTATAAGCTCTGTGAGAAAAGAGATGCATTTCGTTAGCATATTGGCGTACATGACGACCATGTGAAGAATAACATGTAATACACTCAATATGATATCTGCTTCCAACATGGGTGTGATTTCTAGTAGAAATTATTCGGTTTATTGTTCGAATAGGAAGGTGGGTTTACAACATTGATATTCAGTACCATTACTCTAACTGGACATCATGTATGAACTCTAAGATAAGTACGTATTTTGAAAGTAAGCAATTGTTGATTTAACAAGGATACGGTTAATGTATGATTTACAAAATACTTATATTGTTAGCTAAAGTTTAAATAATTACATATTTGACTGGTTTTTTTTTACTTCCATGCACAAAGCAAGAAGTCGGGAAGTCTCAAGCAAATATAGATATTCCAAGTAAAGCAGAAGTTTAAAAAGTCCTGAGATTAAAAAGGAAGACAACTACTATTAAAGGTCACATCTGGGTTAGGCTCAATTAAAAACAGGTCATATCATCATGATGCCCTCTTGCCTACAGACTTCCGGGTTAGAAAGTGGGAGCGGACGTTGCATGTCTTATGTGATGCCTACACATTTCAAGGAGATTCTTGAACATCAGGTGACTGCCTCTATCAAATGCCTATGCAGAGAAAAGATATTTCAGAGTCTGGGATCTCTAAGGCAACACCTTGCTGACAAAGCTAGAACGCAAAAGAAATATGCTTGTACTGTCTGCTGCAGATCATTTTGTTGTCGAAGAGGAATTCGTGACCATAGTAATGCAAAGCATCCAGGAAGCTACGAGGAAAAAATCCACAGATGTCTAAACTGTTGTACGTCGTTCGCTTCTAATTCTGCACTTCGGCAGCACAGTCGTGATAAACACGGTGTTGCTACAACCAGTATATCAGGAACTGATGAAAAATCAAAAAAATCGAAAGCGATAAGGAAGTATTTGGAAAACTATTTCAAAACCAGATCCATCGTTGACAAAGAAGACAAAAAAGTTTCCTTTAGATTTGTGTACGACAGGCTTGGATCGATTTTACGCTCCGTAAAGGAGAAAGAAGGAGGAGGAGTATTTTCCACTGAGCTGCGGAAGGCCGGAAGTCATGCCACAGGATTAAAGGTTAACAAGGCGGACGAATTTGATTTCAACATTCCCCTAAATGTAAAGGTTCTTGAGGTGAAAAGAAATGGGACCGTGCCATACATTTTTCGGGACAAGTATGAAAAGAAGGAGCAGCCTGTAAGTATAAGTCTTTCTATATGTATTTCGCGTGGAGGCTAAAAACAAACTTTATAAAACGTCGTTGAACATATATTTGCAATTAATAAAGAAAGACTCTATACTGAAGTAAGTGTTTTAATGTTGAAAATGTCTTCAGTACCTGCCGTAAGAAATAAGTTTGCCTAAAATAATATTTAGTTTAAATTTTAGCTTTATAATAGGGTAGATGTTTCACTCAAAATTTGAAAATACTGTTTTATTTTGAAAATTGTATGCATGTATTCACCGTCTCATGACATTTTGCAAGCGCAATATCAGAAACTATGGAGCAAACACAGAACTTATCTGAACTCTACATAGGGTAACAACTATCCAAATTAATACAATCATGAAATATAATTACTTAATCAATATCAGAAACATTGGAATAGTGGCGCATTTACAAAAGGACATCTTTCATACCCCATCAGGAAATCAAATCAAAATTACCATCCAAGGATACAAAGGAACAAATTCATAAAAAGAGAAAGTCATAGCGTCTGGAAAAGATAAATGCAGAAATTAGTAATTTCTTCCTGTGGTTCTCTCTCTCTCTCTCTCTCTCTCTCTCTCTATCTCTCTCTCTCTCTCTCTCTCTCTGTGTGAATGAACAATTAATTGTTCCCTTACCGCTTGCAGTGAATGTATGACATTCATGTTTCAGCTCTCAACATCTACAATTAATCAGTTTTTATAATATAGAATCCAAAAATTCTGATATATATATATATATATATATATATATATATATATATATATATATATATATATATATATATATATATATATATATATATATTATTTAATGAAACAAATATACGAGTGGTATATTAAAGACAGCTAACATACTATACGTCTATTTTGTTTACTTCAAATGCATACAACACACAAATACGTATTTCCCATGCAGATAATAATGACTACAATATATTGTCTATTGATGAATTAAATGAACTGAATGAGATTTGCATAACTGAATTCCAGTATTTCAACTACCAAATATTGTTTTTTAACTTGTGCGAGTAATTGCAATCTTCTTCGCAAATTGATACGTTACTTAAATTATTTCCTGACCTTCTAATTACAATCATACTGATTGAATAAATATACGACACACTTATGATTTAACCATGAACGTTTGTTAAATTCAGAAGGTATAGCACTGTGAGCACAGTGTAGTTAAGTACTTAAACAATAAAGGCGATGCATGTTGAGGCGAGTTGGAAATAAAAACTACAAGAAACGAGGGACCAGCAAGTGGTAATTCAAACACTTATAAGCCATTTCCTACTGTTGAATTCTAACTTGTTGTTGAAACAATATTTACATATGCGTGATTATGCGACATACAGTACATCAAATTGTCTTATATCAACACTTAAAAGTCATGTTTTGGTCGGAAAAAAAAAAACGACTGCCTTGCCTCTTCTACTTTGGAATGTAAATTGAAATGCATCTTTATTAGCTCAGAGGGTAGCTGGAAAGAAACTGATAGGACCAATAAGTGGCACGAACAGTATTGTGAACGATTGGGTAGAGCAGTCAGCTGTGTAGTATATCTCCAGTAATGATTTTATTTGGAGCTCCAGTGCTTTTATTAGTACTCAAAAGTAATATGCATATTCAGTGCAATGATTTCCCGACACCAGTCAGCGGATTAATATAAGGATTCGCGGATCATACAGTTTGCATAGAATTTTATTGGTTTATACTTCGTTGAAGTTAAGAAATAAAGTCAATCCTTATAATTGAATTCAACAAAACAAATAATTAAATAAACTAGTAGTATAATACAATTATTTTATTTAATCGTATTTTCAGTTTCATTAATATAGCAAAAAAATAAAGAACATTATTAATAGGTTAGTGGTAAGACATATCGGCCTGGTGTTAGGATAGTGTGACTGGGTGGGACATGATGCCAAATGTCTGTGGCATGATGCCACTGATCTAGATATCACTATTAGTTGCCACACTGCAGACAACGTAGCGATATGACTGAAAAAATGTTAAAACGACGTTCAAAATCCAAATCACACATACACACGGAACAGTAAACATACAGCTTTTACTATATTATCTAAAATACTGTCTGAAAAGAAGTAACTGCATTGTTATGTTGGTTAGAGCGTCATGTTATCCACGCGTAGGTATGGCCGCATGTTTTTCTTTTTATCTTTTCTTCTATTTTTTCTTATTTTATTTTATAGAACAAATGTCAAAGATCCATATTGTAACGGTATACAGATTTCATATCGTACATTAATACGTAGCCTAAATTTGGCAGAAAGACCTTCATATCTTCACATCAATATACGTAAGCAAACGATTTGCATTTAATCACTGTATATAAAACTATTGTGGGTTGGTGTTGCTTAAAAAGAGTATAAGCACGAAACCAATTAATTCCAAAATAGACTGGCCATGCCTATCAGATTCTTGTAAATATTAATGACGAATATGTATCTATATATATATATATATATATATATATATATATATATATATATATATATATATATATATATATATATATATATCCGCACTACGTTAATTATAATGCTAAACGTGCACTGTCTGGCGTCACGGACGATCAAAATATATGCGAATATAACCTTGACTAAAGCAAAATTTGTCATGTTCACAGAAGCCAAATATTAAATGCTTAATAGTTAGTATCAACTACTATTGTATACTATGGAGACATATTACCTCTTATGTCTGATACTATATAATTTGACATGTGAAATTCATTTTATTGTATCAAGGATTGTTTCATTTTCTCGTTTTCTCATTAAGTTGGAATCGAGCAGCATCTGTCTATATTCATATTATTCATATCTTGTCTAAAATAATTATTATATTTAAAGCTGGAGCGATATAAAAAAAAAACATCTGGCGAGTAAGTAAAGACTTGCTAATGTTTATAGGTGACGACAACTGCATGCCGCATAAAGAGGTAGTTGTGAAAGATAGGAATTGTTTTATTTGCATGCTCAATACATGTAGACCGACTATTCAATTTACAATGAGTTCTATATACAGAAAATATATATTTTACTAGTTTAGTGCTCTTGAAATTTCTGTATGCGAAGGCAATATGGGGTCTAATGAAAAAGACATACACATTTGTTTCTACAGATAAACATTTTAATGAACTAATAAGTCTAACATACATTTTGTTCCTTCAGTTCCAGAGTTAGTACATGAAAGGTCTTTAGAAGGTCAGTATCAACACCAATGAGTTTCAAATTTATATAAAAAAGTATCCATGGAAAGGGCTTATAAAGGCTGTGGTTAATAAGCGGATATCTTTCCTTTCGTGCAGGGACCGTCTCCAAAGAATATGAATGTCGACAGAGAATTACTAAACATATCCAATGGCCAGTTCCAGATACCTGACGGTTACGCAGTGGTTGTGGTGGACAAAAATGTCTCTCCAAAACTTGACGCTATATGCCTTGGCAACCATTTAATTCCTCACCTTCTTCAACAGAGGCTTCACTCGTTAATAAGAGAGACGAAAATGGGAATGGAAGGTAAGATTATGAAGTAGGTGTGAATAGAGTATCACTCCTTAATGTACCACGGTGATAAAGTATATGAACTCGTTAATGCTACGAGTAATAATATATGTATGTATGTATGTATGTATGTATGTATGTATGTATGCATGCATGCATGCATGTATGTATGTATGTATGTATGTATGTATGTATGTATGTATGTATGTATGTATGTATGTATATGTATGCATGCTTGTATGTATGCATGTATGTATGTATATATGTATGTATGTATGAATGAATGTATGTATATATGCTTGTATGTATCTATGTATGCATGCTTGTATGTATGTATGTATGTATGTATGTATGTCTGTCTGTATGTATGTATGTATGTATGTATGTATGTATGTATGTATCTATGAATGAATGTATGTATGTATGTATGTCTGCATGTAGGTAGGTAGGTAGGTATAAATGTTGGCATGTATATAGGTTGGTAGGTAGGTTAGTTGGTTGGTAGGAAGTTAGGTAGTAGTTAGGATGTTTGGTATGTATGTATGTATGTATGTCTGTCTGTCCAGTGGTATCGATGCTTAATCAAGTACATGTGTCATGTCATTTCTTCAAAACATTTCCCGAAATAAACCCCGTTTCTAAATAAAAATATACACTTTATCGTTCGTTTCAAACTATAATGATTGTTCTACAGATATAGACTTGAATAGAGAAGCCCACGGACCAGCGATCACTATGACTATGCATCCCCCAGATGATCATCATATCAGTGTTGACGCAACTGCAATAATCGACTGGAAGGATATCTCTGGTAAAAATATTTTTATTGGTTTAGTGAGAGAGAGAGATAGCGATAGAGAGAGGGAGACAAACGTACAGAGAGATACAGAGAGAAGGAGAGAGAAAGAGAGACAGAGAGAGTGACAGAGAGAGAGAGAGAGAGAGATAAAGATAGAGAGAGCACCTGCCCATTAAGCATATTCTTGTTACGATATAATATTTTACAATAGCTCCTGGGCAAAACACCAAGACGTAGTCACACTATCATTCTCACTTTATCTTACGAAATGTCGAATGTATGATGCGAAAGCATATCAGAGAGAAAATGTGTTTTAAATGCAAACGAATGATGCGAAAAATCAAAGAGATGATACATTGTTATTGTATAGTTATTAACATCGATGATAAATGGAGGTACAACTGTAAGCAATATGGGGTGTAATGAAACAGACATACACATTTGAACGGAAGGCAGCATACATACTATTTGGTTTTAAATTTTAAGTGGATAAGTACATATCGATATCATTAAAAACTGACGGACAAATAACGGTAATGTGGAACATATATGTAGGTCTAGTCCATGCTAGGTACTAATGATAGTCGTGTGTCTTTGCAGTTTAAAGCCGCTTTAAGTTGATTTTGTCATAGAAAAATGTTGCAAGTTTATTAAATTATTGTTTATTTTATGAGATTATGTGACATATTATCTTTAGATATTAGCATATTAGCTTTTGCTAAATTTGAAAAGATTACCGCTAGACTGACATTCTCACTAAATATGGTATTTGATACTTTAGCATCAGTAGTCATACCGTATTGCACAAAAAAAAACTCCCGCTGAACGTTGCAATTTTAATTATTGCAAAAGCCACTTTCTATGCTATTAATGGATATAATATGAGCTTGATTAGAGACAGAGAGAGACAGAGAGAGAGATAGAGAGACAGAGAGAGAGACAGAGAGACAGAGAGAGACAGAGAGAGACAGAGAGACAGAGACAGAGACAGAGAGACAGAGAGAGACAGAGACAGAGACAGAGAGAGAGACAGAGACAGAGAGAGACAGAGAGAGAGACAGAGACAGAGAGACAGAGAGAGACAGAGAGACAGAGAGAGACAGAGAGACAGAGACAGAGACAGAGAGACAGAGAGAGACAGAGACAGAGAGAGAGACAGAGACAGAGAGAGACAGAGAGAGAGACAGAGACAGAGAGACAGAGAGACAGAGAGAGACAGAGAGACAGAGAGTGAGAGAGAAATTTAAAAGCAATTTTAATATCTTTAGTTTGACCTTACGACTTGGCATGTTTCTAAGCACAAACGTATGTATATTATTTGTTGACGTTTTTAAACTATATACACACAGTTCAGTCGTATCGTATTTTATTTAGTGAGGGAATATGGCTGGCCAAGACCAGAAACACGCAAGGTTCTATCGGGGCAACTCATCGACCAAATTGTTAATTCCGGATGCCAACTGACTCCCAAAGGAAACGAATTTTGGAATGTCTCTTTCTCTAATTGCGAAGCGATCCTTATGAAGAATATTGACCCTCCCGGTGACTGCCGGAAGAAGTGTCACAAACTACTGAAGAGTTCCTTCCAGACGTGGAAGTCCAGATCGAAAACGGGATACAAAGCCATATCATCCTTCATTTTCAAGGTAATCAAGGTTGAAGATAAGAACAATAAGGTCATATTTACATCCAGCAAAATACATAAAGAAAGGTTTGAGTAATGCTCAGCGAAAAAAATTATACTATTGATGATGAAGACTCCACACTGTATTTAAAGTAAATAATATTTTATCGCATGATATATTGTGATACTGTCTGGTTTTATGTATATACACCTGTCCGTTATTCGATACATGTCCTACTGCGTCGCTTGGTGGAATATTTAGATATGCTTGATGGTCATACTATCGATATGTGTATTGGTGAGAACATATACAAAAAAACTGTCATTGTTATCGATATCTTCAAATAGATTTTTTGTCTTCAGAAACTTTAAGAAAAAATTGGATGATTTAAACAATCTTTTATAATTGGTCTCATCATGCTGCTTTACTTCAAAATTGTCAAAACGTTCCTGCATTAGATTCATTATGTGTTGCAAATACAATACTCTAATCCACTCTTTCACAGCATCTGACCTTTTGGATGAACGAAAGGCACCCGCAGCCAGGTTACTGGAAAGATTCTAATCTGGATGAATGTTACATGGACACGCTCAGAGAATTAAAACAATGCCTGCATAACAAGAATCTTGTCAACTACTTTATTCCTAGCGAGAATATTATGAGCAACAGAGATGTACGACAACTCAGTGAACTTGAGGAGGAGGTTGAAGAGGAAATTCGTGCACTGGAAAATATTAATTACTAACGCTTAACACCAGGAGTAATACATGAACCTCATTATCGCTAAACGTTTACACGACTATTCAGAATGATACAGTTCCTTTCTGAAAAAAAGAAGGCAGATATGTGCAGAAAATGACACGTAATCGCATGTATTTCATCTGTTAATTTATGTATATTTGTTTTGTCCCTTAATTCGTTAGTATTGCTGTATGAGTACACAAAAAGCCTGTCAATTTCCATACGGAAAGACAAAAATTCAGTAAGTTGCCGTATGAATACACAAAATGCATGTTAGTCAAAATATGACTACAAAAATGCATGTTAGTTTCGGTATGAATACAAAATACGCCTGTCGATTGCCGTATGAATACATGTATAACCAGACAGTTGCCTTATAGATACACAAAAGGCCTGTCAACCATTGATAAGACGGAGGCGTTTATGCATTATACAGACATTTACTGTATGCAGAACGTTACAAAGCTCTTTCAGTTGTCCCATTAAGTTTACAGAAGTGAATAGTATAAATATCCAATAGGAAATTATTATATATTTATGCCAATTAATTCAACTACTTGGCCTGTTACAAGGGAGATAATTAGCATAATTATGGTTTGTATACCAAGGATTTATATATTTCACAATTATGTTTAAAATATGAGGACACAACTAAAAATACGGTTTATGATGCTATAACTTGTCTTCCACTCCATATGTAAACTGAACTGAAAACATTTTATTTTTGTCAATTTCATTGGGGTGCCAAATCTGATTGGGTAGAAAGTGATAATCTTAGACCTTCGTTTAAGGAAGTGGGATTAAATAGTAAAGAATCAATCACAAAAGGATTAATATTTTAGTCCGCTTTTACTACACTTGTGCAATTTAAGTCACTAATATTTAGAAAATTTGGAGATATATTATTAAAAGTAGGAGAATCCAAATTAAAAGAAACATCTAAAACTATTAAAAATGTCATACAGCGTGATGTTATTTATGTTGTGTTATAATGGAAAAAAAGTGTATGGAATGATGTTTCAAGATATTCTTATATTCTTAATTTAGTAACCATATATACGTATAAATCATAAGCAATCTGAGTAGCACATGGTGGTGTACGTATTGAATACCTTTTCGATGCAAATGACATTCCATTTTAAGTTTTGATTAGATATAACAGAAAACACAAACGAAACATTGTTTACGGTTATTGCAATGATAACAATGAAGTACAAAAAGATAATTATAGGTTTTTTAAAAGTGCAAATAATACATTTATTTATAAACACCTAATAAGAACCACGAAAATAAAGCCAAATAGGTAACAGGAAACGTGATTCATGTAGAAACGTGCGCAGTTGGCTTGTTGTGTCTAAACGTTGTTCAAAGGTACAAATTAGTTATTAGTTTTCATTTTAGTTTCATGTATAAATGTTGTCACTCACAAACCAGTTTTTGAAAAATAATAATTTAAGCGATAATGATAAATGTACCTTCTATAGGGACGAAATATAACACATTAAGCACTTAATCTAGGAATGTTCAGTTTTGGAAAGTATTTGCGGAAATGGATCCAAATTTGCGATGTAAATTTTTAAATTACATTGAAGAGGCACCTTTATCAGAAATAATTTTAATGATCTTATCGTCTTTATATTTTTGCATGCAGAATATTATAATACCATCACGCTGGACATAGGAAATCTCACATCTCAGCTATTAAAAATTTGTTTCATCATTCAAAGTTGTAAAAATATGTCGCCAAGGTAAACCAAAACAGACATGACGAGTTTAAGAACTGGTGGAATGTTTGTCAATGTTTGGTTTGTTTCTTAGATTTTCGTTACTTTTAAATCATACAAAGCAGACGAGGAAACTCAAAATCACCTTGGTGATTGTATAATGCTGGCTTTTTGTGTACACTATTGGTAAGTGCATGCGTATGTATGTTCGTATGTATATGTGCTGTGTCTAAGTAAGGGAACATATATAAAGAATATAAACTACTTATTTGATAATTCTCCTTACACCTGGCAATTTTAACGTAATTTCAGACAGCTGTTATGAGTACCACTGTATCGTCCTTTGCTTCATCAGCCTATTGCATTTATCTTCTTTATTGTAAGTGAGTTTTCAATTTTCGCGCGAAGTGTAAACAATTTTAAAGAGGAGAACTATGAACACGAAAAGATGTCATGTTGTGTTGATAACAATGGTTTGAACAAATTGACTTTCATGTAATAACAATATTCTCAAATGATTTAACGAATAATGCATGCATCAAAGTAAGTGGGCACAAACTCATACATAAATTACGGGCATACCTTTGTTTTCCCGATAACCACGACATGTAAGGTGAGATTCATTTTGTTCTAGAATTGAATTCCGTTGAATGTAGATCTTAGTTTGTTATGTAAAACCGAAATGGTTAAGTGTCATTAAATGAACCCTAAAATTTGAGTTGAAATAAGTACTTTTGTTTGATACAAAATTGTTAGACTTTGTTACAAAAACGTCAGTCATTGACCATTTTAGATAAGTTAACAATTTGTGAGACTGTCATTGTATAATTATGATTACTTTGCAGAACGTGTTGTAAATCAAATCAAGTCAGGACTAAACTGAGCTAATGTGTTGAAACATTTCCACAAATACATCTTGCAGCAAAATAAAAGCACTAAATTTATCTAATTCACTAAAGATGTCATTAATTCCATCCTAGTGCTCATACATAATGTGTTATGATAATCGGTTTTATTTTTTGTTTTCAATCATGTTACCAATTTACAATTATGAAATAAAATGTTCACTAAGATTAAAATTGTTTCAACTATTATATATATATAATTAAGGTTACAGTTTATAGCTTGCTTGCTCTATAAGTCCATATACGAAAATATCCTCGAATCAATTAGTTCCTTTTGATGAGTGCAACAAGTTATCATGAGGAACAAAATATATTTGTAGCATCTTATATGCCAAACAATCTGAATAATGGGTACTCTCATG
The DNA here is from genome assembly GCA_028554795.2 of Sinohyriopsis cumingii. NCBI lineage: Eukaryota > Metazoa > Mollusca > Bivalvia > Unionida > Unionidae > Sinohyriopsis > Sinohyriopsis cumingii. The sequence goes on along the minus strand of CM068832.1, from coordinate 70,455,794 downwards.
GAATGTATGATAGCCTGTAACAAAATGCTATATTTATTGACTGAATAGTGCAAATTAGCATACGGCTATGAAAAGGAAAAGAACATCATTTTGTTTTAGATAGAAACAAATATATACTTGAACTGTGTAGTTTAATTCTTTCTACATATTATATGCTTAATAATATACTATATACCATGTCCTCACGGTATGGCCATAACTCAGCAACTTGCTAACAAATGCCAAGAACTGTATTAGTCAAAGTATATTCATAATTAAGGGTTGAAAACACAAAACGTATATAAAAAACCATTACAGTTGTCTCAAAACTACATATCTGAATGAAGAAGGCAGATTCGGTTCCATTTTGATGCTAATTCCACTGAACCAATTTTAATGCCAGCATGTAATTAACAAATTTATTAAAATAGTTTAGTTTTTCTATATAAAAAAGACAAATTCTGATATATTTTTAGATAAAATCCAGAATGCAACTGGATGAGTGATTTATGTCTAACCGCAAGCTCAAAGCTCAAAACACAACTATGAAAACAATGAAACATAATAAACTATATAATTATCACAATACATCAGTACTTTATTCATCAAGCAATTTAGTTAATGGTGTAAGTCGTAGCCGAACTAAATAAACACATTTTAGTGATATTCATTAAGTTCTTTAAAATTATTTCGGCAATCATTGTGATGCCTCTATATAAATGAAATATAAGGCAATAAACTGTTTTCTTTTTGTACGAAAATAGATTAAAGATTAGAATTATGTGAAAATATGATTATCACATTTTTTTTCTTCATATGCACTTATGTGTTGACCCCTCCATGTATGGATCTCATGTTGATTTCCATGGCGTCCATGTGTCACTAGATAATGCAAATCGTATATTTATATTATTAAAGCGTAAACGAACACGTAGGCTTTCACAACTAAAATCACTGGAATGACTATGTATTTGCATGTATGTATTCAATGGCATATTTTATATTTACAGCAAGGAAGGAAGCTGCTGAAATATCATAACGAGAATGCGTTTCAAAATCAAAGCTCAAATTTTGCAAAGGTTGATATGCAACACAATGTCAAGCAAACACCATATTTAATGGACAATTAGTCAGACCGATGATTATAACTGGATTACATTAAATACAAGAGTGTGACAGAGGGGCAGAGGGACTCTAATAAAAATGTAACAGGTACAATGTTTCACCTACATAAATAACATATTTTCAGATATAAGACAACTTTATGCACAATGCCTTAATGCGCATGTGCAGATATTTAAATTTACGATTGCTGATTTACTAATAATTGTACATGCCAATGTAGCTTTTTGAGTAAATGTATATAGCGATGTGAGTGTATGCGTTGTCGTTAATACACGGATAAGTATTAAAGGTTGTTCTATTAAAATCAAAGTTTCATTATATCTGCAATCATACCTGGAGAATAGTAAAACATAACAATAGAAATCAAATCTAAGATAATTTCAATAAAGACAATATAAGCTGCTAAAGTGCAGATTATATTTCACAACTTGTATAGACTATCAACAATTTTGTAGCAAATCCAAAAGTGGAAATGTGAGAAGATTTAATCGAAAAATTGCATGCGTTAGAAGTCACATTTAGATTGCTTAATTTTAGCAGGGTCTTACTAAATGTTAAGCTGTTTTTTCTGCATGTAATATAAATCCTAAATTTAATATATAAACAAGGTACATATGTCCACAAACAACAACTTCGGAAGTACTATATGTGGCCTTTATATAATGCTTTCACCATATAATCAAAATACCTAATTACAAATTGTTTACATGATAATTTGGTGCTGCGCTTGTAAGATCTGTAATGTTCAGTCTTGAATATGGTAGGAGGCAGCACGAAAATAGCGGTTCAACTTCGCTTAACGTTGACTTTCTGGTTTAAAAACTAATAATAACATTATTATCGTGTTTGATAAATGTGTTAATAGTAAGGGTGGTGGGCGTCATCACTGCACATATTGGAATTAAAACTGGAAAGGAGTTTAGCATTCGGGAAGCGTAACTATATCTGGATCATTGTCGAGAATGAAAAATCACATATTCTCATATGTGCACGAACATTCCGCTATAAATGAACACTCCGCTATTTTCACAAATTATCTTTGCTATCATTTCCTACGATTTTTTTTCAACACATACTTTACCCAAAAATTATCTAATCCATGTATTACCGGTGGAATGCAGTGGATGAATAATCATGATAAACGGTATAACTATTAATTGCAAAATGATATCATACATATTTGCCTTTCAGTTAAATATAATGCATTACATGGATGAAGCAGTCACCAAAACTGTATCAACTGATAACATAAAGGGTGAGCTCAGAGATATGGCATCCATGCTTACGTTATCGTCAGTAAAATCTACTTTTGTTTGAAGTAGCCAAGGAAATGGGAACTGCAGAAAAATAGTAAAGGTATCTAATGCTGTAATTCTAATGAGGTGAAGTTTCGCTACAAGTGCCCCTGACGTATAACAGGTCCTGGCAACATCAGTGTGATGTCTCTGGAACGTAGCAAATCCAGACACACTTCCCATGAAATGATGAAGTAGCCTGCCTGAATCAAACTGGCTCGTGATGCTATGCTAATCTGGGTTCAGGCCTCAAATTACACATCTTCGATACTCTTAAAGAGGATGTGATTCCAGGTTATCAAGAATAATTTCGCGATAAGAAAAGATACTTTAATGGCTCACATCCAAATGGAGTAGGACCCCACGACCAGTTGAGACTGAATAGGGTAGTAGTCTAGTCGTCTAAACCTGGTGTCAGATAATATAACATATAATCATAAAGCAAAACGCCTGAACGTCAAACGATGGCACATCGGGATCTAGACTTCTATCAGAACATTACTCGCTCATAATGTCTCAAACATTTGAGTGCCTTATTGATTAGTTTGCCTTACAATGCGTTATTTTAAGCATTAAGCGCCACTACATAATGAAATGGGATCTGTGGCGCCCTTATATTCTAAACGGGACCGCATTATAAAGGCATCAAACACATTATTATGAGATGGTACTCGAAATTAATTCAGGCGAGATAATTAAAATCTGATCAGTAGTGTATTATACAACAGGACTAATACGAGACCACGGAATATACTTGAACATGCTCCGTTTGTCAACCACCAGAAGCGTAACATGGATGACATACATTTGCAAAAAACATCTTTTAAAGTATGTGCTCTCAATTATATACAGTTTGACAATAATCTATCAGATACTTCGATTTATTTCAACATTTTGGATGACATATTTAAATAATAATTAAGACAGTGTCCTTGTGGTGATTTATAAAGCATCGAGATAGATGAAAACATCCTGGAAACATGCAGCCATTGTCTAGTGTTGATGAGTGTTTATACAATTTACAGATGGGTCGGTGATCTGGGTGACATTTCTTTCAGTGGGATATCTTTATACACTGTATTGAATGTCTGCGTTCATGAGTACATTCAAGTAGGCACACTATTTACAACTATGTTATCCAATATTTAAAGAACGAAATAGGCCAGCCTATATTTCAAGCAAATTAAATTCTAAAATCTGAAAGCAATAACATGTTTAAAGTTACAGCTCTTATTATAAATATCTGAAATATTTCAGAAACGTCATACGGTTCTAGTCCCAATGTATATGTGTAACAAGTGAATACAATGGTCACTCATTGCTGGGATATGAAAACAGCGAATTAAAAACTGGTAAGAAAGACCCGATGGACAATAACTATCCAGTATATGTATAACCAGCATATCAAACAATCATGGAAAAGCATGTTCTTCATTACTCTTTGCTACTTAAAATCCCTATGATAAAATAAGTGAATACTATGTAATATCTAGTCTCAACTGTTCTTGTAAAACAATTTTAATTAATATGACTATAGAATAGTTAAAGTAAATTAACGATGGGCAAATTTCATATTTGATATCGATGTATAATGAAATCTTCTGGGAAGCTTCCGGTACGAATGACTATGCAATTCTTAATCCTAGATCTGACAAACATTTCAGTTTCTTGTCAGCTGACAGAACTATACAAGGTTATATAAATAAATAAAAACATGAACACTGTGACAGAATATAGGTAGCATATGTTGTATGGTTACTTTTATTCGAACTGTCTCCTTAATTCATAATTATCTTCAAACATTGTTTAACATTCACATTTTCGCTCACACAGTTACATTTCGTGCGTTTGCCAGTTCATTTGGAAGGTTTGCAAGATTGCCACTGTGTGGTCCATACATGACGTTCGAGCAGCAATATTTATAATTTGGGTCAAGATAATTTGTGTATATAGATTCATCGTACACAAGTGTGTTAAGGAGGGATAACGAACACAAAATTGTCGTTGGAGAGATCAATACATGAATGACAATCGACCATTCCATAAACTTTTTTGGACTATGACAGTAAACCTAAATAATATCTAAAGCATCAATGACCTTAGGGACTGTCTGTCCGACTTCAAGATGATCTATAATCGTCGGCAGCTGTAAGACTAAAAAATGGGTGACCATCATATATTTTCTACACGTGTTTTTTTAAAACAAAGGAATCAATCTATTTATCTGTTTTATAATGATGTAATGTATGAGCGACCAAATTGATTTCAAAATGTTTTCAAGTTCATGTCTTCGGTATAAAAAATAGAATTTTAATTTGCTAATTTACTAAAGATTATAAAGATAATTCGAGCTATTTAAATTGAAGTATATATTCATTTGCCTTAAATACTGATATCATGATAGCAAAATGTTTTGTGTTGCAGAATATTAGTATAAACACAAGTGTACACAATTAAATTACATTCATTATATTCACCATGTACTTCATCCGATCGTCCTTATAAAGTGATATAAGAAAAAATATAATGTAAAAACAAATATGGTCGGTATTACGCAATCTATCTTAATATATTAGTTTTTCTTTTGCATACAATGACTGGTGCTAGTCACATCATGTATTACTTGATGGGAAATATATAATCTTACCAGAATGTAACTGCATATACGGTCTGGAGAAGAGTGCATGTGTTATAATAGAGAAATTGTTATCGAAGACACATATTATACTTCGAGTTTGTTTCTTAATCAAAATAGTAATACATTAGGATGCCTCGCTAGGTATTCAGCATTAAGATGTTAGTGTTAGGATTGATCGGCCTGGTGCCAGGATAATGTGACTGGGTAGGACATCATGCTACATGTCTCAGGCATGATGCGCCAGTCCCAGGTATCACTATAAACAAACGCCACACTGCATACATCGTAGCGATATGACTGAACAAATTGTTTAAACTACGTTAAAAAACTCTAATCACACACACAGACACACACACACACATATACATATTAGGTGAACAGTTAGGAGCCTGAGGGATTCGACTTCACTCATACTGGAGTTCTCGGCCACCATCGTTTACTAATATGTGTGACTTCCGGTCTCGTGTGACGTGCATGCAGTTTAGCACAGATCAATATGAAGCCAAAGTCTTCAGGAAACAATTTTGCTTTCGCAAATATAAAGATATCAATGTATCCGTTAGTGTCGTTAATATAGGTTCCAAACGGTTGTAATAAGATTTTCTGGATATAAGGGTTCTTAAATATAATCTGCATAAGCTCTTGGACCTCATCCCTTGCCTGTATTGTTGTTGTTAATGCATTCATTTTGAATGCGCTATTAGTGGCTACATTCCTAACCGCATGAACTGATATGCAACATGTATGCATGTATTGATAGGTTAATTCTACTTACACTTAACCTATAGCCAATGGATCCAGCACAACAAGATGAATTTATTGCCCCATCCTTTTTCGTTTTTAATGACATAAGGGTTCTCACTCTTCTAACCAATAAAGTTCAATTCTCCTAATCAATTCCGTTCCTTGAAGGTACCACTTCAACGCACTATACGGATGTTGTAGACACAATTAACAACATCGTCTGAAAATAATAGCTTACATACAAAGTCGTTATTAATAATGATCGTTTACTATGGCTTGCATACAAAATCCGCCATATCAGTGTATCATTTACTCATAAGTAAAGTAAATGGTTGTTTATAGTCAACTCATAAGTTATTCATAGTTTGATGAATACTTTTGACGTAAGCCACGTATAAATTTGCTTTGTAAATAATGTCACAATGTTCCTCCAGGACAGAATGTTGCAAAGTCGTCTCTGTCTGCTCTTACCTATGCCATTTATATGACAGAATGTTGCAAAAGTCGTCTCTGTCAAAGTGATCTGTAACCATGTTTAGATTCAATAAAGGCATATATAATTTCCAGTACATACCCATATCCGTATTAAGGCAAATGCATTTCAAACCCAACGTTCCATGTCGTTTTTCCTAGATATATATAATATGCAAACTAATCTTTGCCTTAAGATGAAAATACTTCGTAGAGGTCTTGTCTCGTTCACGAGAACCTTCAATGAATTTTGATTTAAATTAATTATATGTAATTATTTCAGTGAATATAGGTCTGATTAGAAAACAAATGAAGATAGTTTGTTAATGCAATTTTTTAAAACTTCATTTAACTTTATATGTGCTTCATTCCATTATATTCACACCTCTTGATCTACAGCAGCTTTAGCTCTTCAACATGTAAAAAGCCGTGCTTTTCTGGAATAATGCATTTCACAATATTGCTAATTTTACAACGATTACAGATAATATATAGCCCACCCATATCCGGAGGATATTGTCCATAATCTTGATGATTTGTGTCGTTCCAAATTTGGGTCCGAAGAGAAGTAATCTCAAAGGAGATTATATATACCATCAAATTGTTGAAAATAATTATACTTCAATTGGTGGAATATAGTCAATATTACCTAATGGAGTAGACATTAAAGAGGGCACGGTCTAGTTAATTCTAACCGCTCCGATGGCCTAGTGGTTAGAGCGTCCGCCTCGGATGCAGAAGGTAGTGTGTTCGATCCCCGGCCGAGTCATACCAAAGACTTACCAAAACGGTCCTAACAGCTGCCTCGCTTGACGCTCAGCATTAAGAGGTTAGTGTTAGGACTGGCCGGCCCAGTGTCAGGATAATGTGACTGGGTGGGACATCATGCTACATGTCTGCGGCATGATGCCCCAGTGCTAGACATCACTATAAACCTCCACAATGCAGACATCGTAGCGATATGACTAAAAAATTGTTACAGATACGTTAAAAATCCAAATCACACACACACACACACACTAGTTTATTCTTTTGCTGAACATACAATAATAGCGCAACACATTCATGAATGACATATAGAACAAAAGACCGCATGCAAATACTGGAGTATGCTTCGCTATTGCGAGAGAGCAATGAATAAGAATCACTTATTCGTCTTACATAGGGTAATATGATGTAACGGAGGAAACGTCCGTTAACATAGGTGTTTGCTGCTACAGATTCGAATCAATTAATCAGCATGTATTAGTAATTGTAACGTCACTTTCCAGTACAATAAACTAATATTCAACATTGATGATATAAATGTTTTCGAATGAATATAACTAAATCATTGACGAGTTGGGAAACCATGTGTGATATTAGAAAAGGTTTCTGCTTTTCATGTGAAACATTGGCTCATACTATGCAGATTGTAAATCCTTTGGTTGTACAGTTTGTAATGCAACATTCTTATGATCAATTCTGTGGTAATGTTATTGACGTGTACATCATTCGAATAATGGTCGTTAATAATTTATATTGTGTATGCTATGCTTCAAATTGTCTATTTTGCCAAACTAACGAATTTTTGAACATGACAGTGAAGAAACATTTGTTTTGGTTAATATATTTCTTGCACGGAGTAAATTATCAAACATTGATGGGGTAGGAGTACAATGCATTAGAAATATTACCGAAAGACACAACAGGTTTCAGGGCCCTTAATCGGACGTGTTAGAATGCTTTCAATGTATGTTAGTAACATATGATGTACATAATCATAGCCAGTTGCCTAATTGTGGGTTAAATCACCACTCATCAACGCCTGATCTGTCCATCTGATTACATCTCCGATTATGATTCTGATAAGAATTACAATTGCTAGTTAAACAATTTTATTACTGCATTGTATCAAGAGATTTTTTTTTATAAATATATGTACTGCTTGTCAAAGAGTGTACATGGAATGGCTGACACATAATATAGAAAAGCAACATGTCATGTAATGTCAGTCTCCCAAAATTTGCAAAATTTATATGTAATGTTAATGCTTAAAGCAAATTTGCATTTTTAGGGTCCACTGGTAGGTACATTTTGGGTCAATGGCCGGGAATTAGAGATTATAATATTTTCATTCTGAAGAGAGATTCAGAGAGGTGAGAGAGAGATATGAAGAAAGAAAGAAAGAAAGAAAGAAAGAAAGAAAAGACGCAAATGTAAATATAACAATTTACAGTTCTTAGTGATATATATATATATATATATATATATATATATATATATATATATATATATATATATATATATATATATATATTTATTTATAAGGGACAGATCATCTTTCTAACTGAAAGAGAAAGTAGTTCCGAAAGCGAACTCACAGATGTGGCGATACCATCGATATGGTCATTGTGGCAAAATCATGTATTACTCCCCCTCTCATGGGTTATCTCAACAACTCATTTTGAAATATTAAGTAAAATAGAAACAATTCATCTTTACTCCCGATACGTGCGTCGTCCTTAAATTCTTCTCACCAAAATACACTCCTTTGTTTGAATATTTATATAAAAAGTACATTTAATTTTCACGCTACGCAGATTCAATGAAAGTTTAAATACTTAGTATTAGGTGTATAATTTGGAATGATTCTTTTGAATAAATTTTTCTGTGTAATGATTTCAATATATATTCGGCTAGAACTAACAAAATGCATAATGCAATCTAAACTATCCATCATTTTGTGATATTGCACCAGTAGCTATTTGATAAAATATATTTTTCTTATATTGTAAAGACAATGACTTATGTACGACTTAGAGGCAGTTTGAAGTGATTATGTTCTTTACCCATGCTCCAAGTGGAGTTGGTCCAATCATGGCATGCAAATTAGTATATACATATAATTTCTACATAAAGCCTGTCATTGTAACGAAAATGTTAACTGTATTATTATTTGTATTATCAATATGTCATAGTTCAGACTCGTTATTAAAATAATACCGTAAACTGCTTTATGGTGTTGTTTATGCTATGCTATTCCTATTGCTATGTTTGTGTCGAATTCCTTTATGAGCCCGTTATATATTTAACTACCTACATCCCAATATTCGAAGATCCCAGGAAAGAGAAACAAACACCACAACCTTTGCAATTTGAATGTCGATATATTTGTTCTCCGTTGCGACGGTAGTTTCGGAAGTATATTTAAGATGCACAAATATTGCACAAATATTGCAAAATCTGTCTTATCTGGCTAACATATGCTTATTTTCATCGATGAACAGTTAACTATTTTCCAGTGGGTCACATTACCTTTTTTATATCTATCTGCTTGCATATGGTCATTGTGCTATTTATCATTATTTAAGGCTCTAACATAGTATACACGTAAATTTATATGTGGTCAAAACTTAATCGTTGTAGAGGTACACTGTTCCATTAAACGCTGACGGAATTAAATTTTATCATTTTTCAAATGTTCCACTTGCGGCAGCCTATACAATATGCTAACTAAATGGTATTCACGCTTGCCTATTTATGCATAAAATATGAACAGCTATCTGGCGTTCAATGATCATGTTGTTCCAAACATGAAGTTTTAATGAATATGTTAATAGGTCTAAATCCACGGAGCATATATTAACCACGTCATAGTAGGTAAAATACATTTAAAATGATGCCTCAGTGTCAGACGCCGAATCAAGCATATTCCAATATTAGAGACAATGAATATAATGAAAGAACACTCGATTACAGCTACAGTCAGAGCTGGACGCCTGCAGATCCGGACAACACGTATACATATATATATATATATATATATATATATATATATATATATATATATATATATATATATATATATATATATATCATCTGTAGATTTGGACTCCAAGCGTGTGTTAGATACCGCAACTTTATGGCCAACGCATAGTTTAGAAAGATGCACCTGCCATCGAATGCAGGTGCATTACCTCAACAGTTAAGATTCAGACCATTTATCATTATCAGTTACTTGATTTTAGCGCAGTCAGTTCTGGAGCCATGCACATGAAACTCATATCTCTTAATTTATTGAAATGTACAATAATGCAAACGACGTCGCACTAAATGACCTGAAAGTAAAAGAACAATTAATAATAGGTGAGTGACTAATTAATTGTTTAAACTCAATACATGCTGTTGATATTTTTATTTCCGATATTCGAGTAGGTGCCTTCTTAGATCTTAAATGGCTGAATTTTTTTCTTTATGTGTCTAAAATCGGCCTATGCAGTTCGATTCCTTTCCTTCGTAATTTCGGAACCGCATGCTTGTTGTGAGCGACGATATTAGGTAGTAGTATTCTATCACTAGAGTTCTTTCCCTTGGAATATAGTTTTTAGTAGCTGGTCTTGTGTACAGTTTCGCTGTCATCCAATCGGATCTTTGACAAATGATCTTTTATGTGAAAGTTATGTACATGCCTGCCCGTTCTAATCTTTCACTTCCATTATTTTCTCTAAGATAGAAGTTATATTGAACATAAAATAAAACGGCCGCATAAGGGAAACTATAAAGGATTTAGTGAGGGTAGGTATATATCAACACTTTTGTGCATATATGTATGAGGATGCAACATCAATTTTGCGATGTATTTCAAATACACATTCTCTGGAGCTACACTACTTATTCTCTACTCTGTCGAAATATGCTAATATTATAAGCCATTTCCCCTGCATTACCTTTGCAAATCTACGTAATAACGTTTTTGGTTATATATATATATATATATATATATATATATATATATATATATATATATATATATATATATATATATATATATTCTGATTTGTCATATTGGATGTAGACTGAACTCAGTGCAAACTTTGCTTTCTGCACAGGCTTGAATGGTAAGGTCTGTTAAACACAACAATTCAGAGATTACAGTTGACTGCCTTTATTCGCAATTCAATATAGAATAGCAGCTGCTGCTCATAGTGTGGTCATATACATAACTATATCATTCAGTAGTCAATACAGTCTGGTCTGATTAAGAGGGCATTCAAGTTTAACATTTTATTAGCAATCGCACTGTGCCAATCCGATTAAAAAGTATCATGTTTTGTCCTTTCCTATTATTAGCTAGCTCCAAACGACCTACGATGGTTACACCCAAGTTCTCAAAACGGTTGAACATTTGTTGAACTATTTATGCTCATTAGAAAATTGGACATTAACAAACGTGTTAGTCTAGTCATGTATATTATGCATCGTCTTACAACATCAAGACAATCAAAAGTTGATCTTACGGATCATTACAGCAGACCATTCTGTGCTAGAATGTGAAATGCAGGTGGAATGCAAACTGGTGAGACGTTATTATACTTCTAAACATACGCCATACCGCGAGGTAAGCGTCTGTGTGTAATAAGCGCATCTCATACTAGTAACACATGCATAATGTTGCATATTAATAAATACAATCGTGCGTGGACAATCTTTCTCTTTATATATTTATTACATTCCTGTAATGTATTCTCTCCCGAGGAAGTTGAAATGTATAAACGTATGCTCAATAATATCAAATGCACACACACTCTGAAATACCTGGAGCCAGCTCCAAACATTAATTTACACTTATCATTTGGAGTGTACATTACTCCTGGCTATTTCTTCACATACTCAACATATTCCTGAAGGTTGTAGAAGCTACTAGGCCTGGCCACGCGCTCCCTGAAATGCGAATTTATAATTAGAATATATAGATTTATGTGACAAAACATACAAGAGTAATTAACAGTAGGTCTTCCTTTTCCATCCACACTATAGGCGTTTTAATTTAGTACATTAAACAATTAGTGGCTCATTATATATGCACGCATTTATGATTACATACATACATACATACATACATACATACATACATGCATACATACAGACATAAAGACTTGGACACAACTGTTCGACCCTTTCGCATTGATGAGTGCATATTAGTAGTGAATGGGGTTAGATTAGCCTCAATGGGAATTAGCATTAAAAAACACCCTGGGCCATTACAGCCTCAATGGGAAATTTAACATTACGGAAACCCCATGGCTATTATAGCCTCAAGGGAATTTGACATGGGAGTATATTTTGGGCATGTTGAGCCTAAGGGGAATTTAACATAGGCAAAAGAAATAATCTTGGGTCTGTTGAGCCTCAAGGGAAAATGGAACAGAGTCGGGACCCTATTTTAATAGGGTGCCGACCTGATGGGTCTATGGAAAGGGAACAGGTGAAAATTGAAACAGGGAGGGGTCTCTATTTTTTTATTTAAATAAAAATAAAAAGGGGGTAGGCAATTAAAGTCAATGTCTTTTCGAGAGATTGGAGAGGCCCTGAAAATGGCCTTTGGGTTTATGTTAATATTAAGATATATTAACATAAAGGGCACCGCATTGGTCTTCTTCTTGTCCTTAGGCTGCGCCTGACTGCAGGACCGTAAATGAGTACTCTTTTGAGGCATCCTTGACTCTCCACATATATTCTTCGCATCCACAGGCTGGTGTCTGTCTTGTGGATAACTGTCCAGTTGGATCGGACATACATTGGTATGTCCGTCCGAAACATCATCAAAGACACAAGCGTTGAAGATGTTGGGGTGCCGAGTAACAGGTGAAGGAATGCAGTGAACTGCATTTATTTATAGGGAAATGAAGGATTGAAACGGATTGAGTTCGTTGACCAATGCAAACACGCGTTACAAAATTCAGTCAGCCCACGTCCAATCTGAAGAGAGCAGTCTGTGACGTCACGTAGTCTATATAGATTCGCTAGCTCCTGTGCGCAGTCAATCTATGCGACAGTTTTTAACATGACGGAAACTCAGAAAACGATCAATTGGGGTGCACCAAAGGTGGAGACTACTCAATGCAACCCGGACTTACTTTCAGAAGAGGTGAATTGGGATTTTGTGGATTTTCTTACCCCGCAAGAATTTGTTCCGGAAAATTCGTCACCTTCATTACCGCACGTGGAGAATTTTAGACAGAGACAGAAACAAGAATTGGAGAAATTTATACAACAGCAAAAGGAAGCGGAACAAACTTTTCTCCTACAGCAACAGCAGCAAGAAGAAGAGGTAAGAAAAAAGCAACAACAGGAAGAAGCAGCAGCAGCAAAGAAACAAGGGTGTCAAAATCAAACGGTCACGGTACTGTTAGATGTTTTAGCGGAGTTAAGAAGTCTGAAACAAATGTGTCAGACTTCTTTATTACGAACGAAGAGAATACGACTTTCCCGAGCTAAACACTCCAACCCTGTGACTAAGCCACCGTACCACCCTTAGTGATTTCAACCAAATCATCATCATCATCAACAGTACGCAGTCCAGAAGTAGGCCTTGGCCGTGGCAAAGGCTTAAGGCAGTTAAAGTTGATTGCTTAAACTCACCCCTGCACCAATAAAGGCCATTTTCTGGCCCACCCATGTCTCTCGAAAAGTGATATACTTTCAGTTGGCAATGACTAAAAAAAGAACCATTTTACCCCTATAATACGTATCTATGAGTGTGCGTGAGTGTAGGTTCTTATTTTATTTGATACGTTTAAACCATATAGCAACTTTTTAAGTCCTAAATATGTCACTACTATATTACTCGTTTTGCTACCTTTGGTAACATACAAGGCGAAGCCCTATCACTATAGTAGTTAAAACAATGCAGAATCGTGTGTTTATTTTATCTGTTTCTACTAGTCTGGTGTCTGTCTTTGGTGAATGAATGTCATGTGCGTCTTGTTTTTCTCCATGTATTTCCCGGATGATTTAGAATCTAATGTTAGGCTTCCACTCATGTTGTTGATGTAGTTGTGTGAAATTTAAAATTTAAACACACACACACAAAATCATTCAGCTCTTACCCGTTTCCATTTTCTTCTAAATTTTTCATTGCCGGCGAGTTCATATATGGGTCACCCTAGAGTCAGATGAGAAATTTGTTTTAAAAATTATACCATCTGTAGGTTTACATAAGAAGCACTCTAGAGCCAAAACAGGAATTTAACATTGTGTGTTCCTGGAGGCAAAGGGGAATTTTGGGAATGATAAGGTTATTTTTGTATTTAAAAAATATAATACGCCACATTTACAATCTAGCTACCCGTTTTGATTTTAGTGCGATACACGTGTCTCATAATCATGCAACCGCTTTTAGATCACTATCCAAAGACACAGGCTACAATCCAACAATCTCAATAAGATCAGATCTCCTCTGTCAAACGTGAATATATGACGACGACCGTTTAAGGGTCATGTTCAGGTGACCTTTGAATTTGCCAGTAGAAACGCAGCTTTAAAAAATCTGACAGTGAATCAAATCGTTCCGTACACATTGTTTTCCTTCATCCACACCGCCCAGTCTCTAAACGCAAAGATATAACACTTCGTCTGACTGGCTAATAAAATTAGTGATTATGGTAACAACATGTTAGCAGAACACGATTCCTAAGTTGTCGCTGTCAGACCTTCACGAACAACAGTGGCGATCTAATTTTAATCAGTCCAGCAACTGCTTTTGGATCACTGTTCAAGCACACAATCCTGCTATCCTTCGAAAAGTTTCGAAATGTTTATACATACGTGCTATACTTACATACACACAAACAATAGAGTAATAATATAGCTTTTTGATTGATGTAGATATTCTTAAAATATTGTATTCATGACTGAAAATGTCAGTGATTATCTTTAGTTCAAAATTTGCAAGTTCATAGGTTCTAAATTAAGATATTATGAACATAAAATTGCATAGTACTTATGAATAGATACTGAAGCGCGTGTTTGCTGTTACTAATAATAAAATTAGTAAATCTGTTGACACGTTTTGGGTTGTTTCCTGCTGGACAGGTCGGTTAGGTGGCTCCTTAGAAGAAATGTTATTTCATATGTTATAGATTAGATCACGTGAACAGGTATTTTGAAATGTTAGATTAAGCACATTCTGGGACTCTGTGAAGTTAGATGAAAATCCCTAGGAGAGCACCAAATCGAAGATGGGCATATATTATACTATATCGGAGAGTGTGACAAGTCCATAAATGGAGTAGGCTTCCTTGTAAACAAAGCCGTCAAGAGGTATATTCTTGAATGCTGCCCCATATCTAGCAGAATCATTTCCATTCGTCTGAAATCATCTCCCTTTAACATCACAATTATCCAAGTCTATGCTCCAACTACCGATCACGATGATGAAGAAATAGAGGAGTTTTACAACAAACTACAGGGTATACTAAACATGGTCAGAGAGAAAGATATCCTCATCGTACAAGGAGACTGGAATGCCAAAGTTGGCAAAGTTGCTCTAAAAGACTGGGAAGTACATTATGGAATTTCTTGCTATGAGCTTACCAATGAGAGAGGGAGGCGGCTGCTCGAGTTCGCAAGCTACAACAACTTGGTACTAGCCAACGCCCTGGGACAACATAAAGCTTCACGAAGCTGGACATGGCACTCACCAAAGGGAACCCATCACAACCAGATGGACTACATACTGGTTCAAAAACGGTTACCGATCTGGCATCAATAGAGCAAAAACAAGGACATTCCCAGGTGCTGATGTTATAATGAACTTCCGAGTGAGGCAGAAGACAATTAACAAGCCAAAGTTCACCAGGCTCAAATTCTACCTTGAACAACTGAAGGACCCTAACATCTGCAAGTCATTCCAAGCCACAATTGGAAGAACATTTGCTCCACTCCTTGTGATAGATGGTGATGTCAGTGAGATGACAGACACCTTCAACACAGTCATGACAGCAGCTGGAGTAGACAACATCCCAACTCAACTTATCAAGAATGGGGGAGATTAAGTGAAAGAGCTCCTAACAAAAATTTTCAACAAGATCTGGCAGACAGGTGAATGGTCAACACAATGGACCCAGTCACTGATTATAACACAAAGGCAATCTCCAGCTGTGCCAAAATTACAGTTCTATCAGTTTTATCAGTCATGCAAGTAAGGTAATGCTGAAGATCATCTTCAACATACTGAAACCACCAGCAGAAGAAATAATCGCTGAAGAACAGGCCTGGTTCCGGAGTGGAAGAAGCACAACAGAACAAATATTCAATCCCAGGGTTCTGTGCGAAAAGTACTCGCAACACCAACAAGACATCTATCATGTGTTGATAGATTTCAAAAAGGCCTTTGACCGAGTGTGGCATGAGGCATTGTGGGCACAATGAAGAAGTATAACATAGGTCAAAAGTTAACCAATGCCATCAAGCAGCTGTACGCCAAGGCTACCAGTGCAGTAATTGCCCAAGGTGTTGTGGGGGACTGGTTGCAGCAACAGTAGGAGTGCGTAAAGGCTGTCTCCTGTCACCCACGCTTTTCAACATCTACTTAGAGCGCATCATGAGCGAAGCCCTGGAAAACCACTATGGGACAGTCAGCATGGGAGGGTGTAACATCACCAACCTCCGCTTTGCAGACGACATTGATGGGCTGGCAGGCAGTGAAGATGAGCTAGCCACCTTAGTGAAGAACCTGGATGAAACATCTTCCAGATTGGAAATGGCACTGAGAAGACAAAACTGATGACAAATATTGGCAAACAAATCTCAGCCAAGATTAAAGTCAGAGGACACGAACTGGAAGCAGTGAGCCAGTTCAAATAGCTTGGTTGCATAATCACTGAAGAGGGATCAAGAGCTGAAATTCTGTCAAGAGCAGCACAAACAATGGCAGCTATGTCAAAGCTAAGACCCATCTGGAGAGACAAGAATATCTGTCTGAAAAATAAAATCATACTATTGCGAGCTCTAGTCATCTTAGTCCTTTTGTACTCATGTGAGGCATCGACTCTGACAGCAGAATTACAACGAAGAATCTAGTCACTTGAAATGAGATGCTACAGAACCATCCTTGGCATCTCTTACATGGACCACATCACAAATGAAGAAGTGCGTAACACCATCAGGCACGAAGTAGGCTAATATGAGGACCTACTCACCACCGTCAAAAAGAAAAAGCTGAAATGGTATTGCCATGTCACTAGAGCCAACAGTCTATCCACAACAGTCCTGCAGGGCAGCGGCCAGGGTGTCAGAAGGAGAGGTAGACAGAGAAAAAAGTGGACTGACAACATCATAGAATGGACAAGGACAAGTTTTGCGGAGACACAGGCATTGGCACATGATCGAGACAAGTGGAGGGAACTGGTCAGATGTTCAGCAGCACAGTGCCTCAAAGACCACACTGGGTCATGAAACTGATGATGATGATGATGATAAGAAAACTGTGCAATCAAATTCATTCATATTTTGGATTATAATGTCATATGTTAAAATGAGTCTGCAGACGAATTCTATGTTGTATTTATCTATTATTTAAGAAGAAAACAGTTGTTTTGATTATTCAGTGGAATAGAACAAGTACATTATTTATTATTGCTAAAGAATAAAGACAGCTATTGAGAAAGTTTATTTCTTTGAGGTCAAGGTCAGAGTCATGTATTGGAAAAATACATTTGCGGAGTCAAATAAAACCCGGTCAGATTATATGGAGAATTATAAGCCATATTATGTCAAAAGATTCTATATCACTGATTGGTGATTGGGTCAATCCTGTTCCAATAAAAATATTAAGGGAAGAAGGAGCTTCTCGCAATATTTTATTATCAGGTACTCTGCCTTTGTCTGAGAAGTCTTATTCTGATGAAAGTGTTCTTGTTTAGGAGTAGAGTGCGTTTTTCTTTGAATTCCTCTCCTTAACGTTAATTTGTCTTCACACCTAGTTTCAGGACCAACGACTATCAGCGCTGTGAGTTCCATGCCCATTGAGGATGTTCATTTATTGATAGGTAACGACTTAGCTGGATATTAGGTTATAGTTAATCCACTTGTAACAGTCAATCCGTTATTTATACCCTGTTTGTGCAGTTACTAGAGCTATGGCAAAACATAAAAACGCTCTTGGGAATGATGTTTTTCGGGACATTATTCCTTTGTCTGACACATACGTTGGTCAGACGTTTGATGAGGACACCTTTGCTCCTGGTACTGATCAATAAAAAGGAATCGATCATTGTGATCATATTGTAACTACTCATTCTCTTATTTCTAATCAGGCTGGCAAATGACATTCACTTGTCGTCGAAAAGGAAACAGATCTTGTTATCTCCTGTTTGTTTCAGAGGGTTATTAGTAAAGCTGATTCTGCAGATGTAACAACTGGATAGTTTTGGAAACTGGGGTGTTATGATAAAATAGAGGCAACTGAGGCACACGCTGGTGAAGAGTGGTCATTGAGCTATCAAGCTGTTGCTCTTATGTCATATAGATAGGAAATTCATAGCTTAGCTCATGTAGCAATCTTGGCTGGTCATTTAGGAGTCAAGTAGACCTGTTAGAAGTTCTTGCATCATTTTTGCATCTTCTTACATCATGTTTCCAAATATTGCAGATCTTGTTTAATTTGTCAAAGACTGGTTTCAGTGCATTTGAACCAGATTTTGGACATATATTATCCACGGACTTGTTCACAGAAAATGCTTTTTTTTAAAAGAGGAATCTGATGCTAATCTTTTTAAATTATATCTCTGATTGTGAAGTAGCAAGATATAATATTCTGTCTACTCACTCAAAATTACTATTAAGGCAGATCAAAAGTACAAAGGTAAGACTTTTTCAACCTGGTGATAAAATTTTGTCTCTCTTGCCAATACTTCAAATCCTAGTTAGGTTAGATGTTAACTGTCTTTGCAAAGTTAAAAAGAAACTGATTTTGGAAATGTTAGGATTATTCAGTGGAAATAGAAAGTGCTCATTGGACTATAATTGATTTTGGAACTAGTGTAAATTATTCAAACTAGTTCTGGATGACACCATTTTGACACATCAGGATTGTTGGTAAACAAGTATATTCCTCGATCTGAAAATTATTCGGAACATTTCATTATTTTGGACCGTAATATGATAATCTAGGATTCAGTTCATAATTATATGTTACTCTGAGATTTTATTTTCAAAACATTGATATTTAATTTCTTTGTCAAGGTTTACAAAACTTAACGGTTTGTCTTCTTCCTATGACTTAGTTTATGACTATAGACTTGTAACAGTTACTGATACAGGTGACAACCTTCTATCCAGCATGACTTAGTCATCATATCTTATGAAATCACACATGTATGCATAATCCATGAAAGTTACCAACAGGCATCCATGCAAGAGGATAGTCATGTAGAGTACCACTGTACTTGAAAACCACGCTTCTTTTTGGTATTTATAAACTTTTTTTTTAAAAAGGAAATTACTCGACTTGTACTCTTTGTCAATCCACAAACCCCTGGTTTCGTACCTGTCCACCGTATTGCCAGTGGTTTTCCATTTCTACCAACACTAACTCAAACTCGGCCATGCTAATTCTTTTATCCTCAATAGCCATTTAGCTATTAAATGTAATGAAACTGTTTTGTGCTGCCATGAAAAGTTTGGAATAGACACGTATTCCAGTATGCCGCCATAAAAAATATTTTTACCAGCACCATCTGTAACACTGGTTCCGACAATTCCACTGGGTGTAGCTATAATAGTCAATGTGGTTGCGATTCATACCACACTCAGACCAAAGGCTGTTCCCGTGTCGATTCCACAAATAGCATGTTACACATTTTAAGTTTACCAGTTCGATCTTCAAAGTTCACAATCTAACCTGGGTCAATGTCAGCAACAATGTGGCTGGTAAACTAAGCCAAATCTGCCTTAGTGGAAAATCTGCTAAGATTTTCATCAATACATCTGAGTAAATATTACATACACTTTGAATAATGTTAAGCAAACTTAAACGTAATTTCAATACACATTTGCCTGGATGGTGAATGCTTCAGTGCATGCAATTCTTTAACAACAACATGACCATATATTGGCCCATCTGACAATGCTGGCTGTCAGTCTGGGCTATCGCCATGGGTTAAATAATTCACAATTTTAGGCGGTGGTGCCAGCTAATACAAGTCAAAATATAAAAGATGTTTGGGTCTTAGTATGTATGTTACCCAATGCATTCTAGGTCAAGTTGTCAAATCTAGGTTAACAATGTTATTTTGTATTATTTGTGGAATCCTCAACGCATGTTCCCCCGCATATAGACACCTAAAATTTTTTATGATTTTACCACTGCTAGCAGCACTGAAATCTCTGCGATGAATGGAAATATCCAACTGAACTTTTGCATTTACTGTTAATGGTATATAAAGGAAAATCATTCTCTAATTACAAATTCCATCAATAATTGTCTTTTAGTTTACTCTATCAGGACCATAAACTGCAATGGTTTTAACCCTGGATGTTACTTCATTAACATATGTTTTCTCAATACTGTTAACGTTACAGGGTGTTTTTATTGACATATATCTTAGCGAATCAATGTCGGAGTGCACAATAATACTCACGAACAGACCCATAAGGGCGGTAAAGCTGGTTATGTGATTTAAATCGGATGCCGCATTTAAGACACCTATTCCAACATGTAATACGAGCAAATGTAATTTACAGTATACAAAATGGCAAGTTCTGCTTAATAGCTAACATTTTCCAAGGCCAACACCTCTGATGTCATTACATACCAATGCCACTGAACTTTATATATTTATAAATTGTATTCTAACAGAAATAATCATCTGTGTTTTCATAAAAATCATAATTTATGTTGTAATTGTTGCGAGTATTTTGAAGATCATATGTATATGCTGGCAAGCTTTCTCTCATACCCACATTGGCCAAGCCTGTGACTTGAACCCATGCAAATGTGACATGGCAGTGATCAGTAAAGGTGAACCCTTTAGACCAATTAGTCACCACCAGGGCTCCTATTTTTTTTTTTTTTTTTGAATGATGGTGTACGTATAGTCAGGCGTATATGCTCCTCAGCTTATATATGTTCTTCAAAATACTCGCAGTGGACATTATTTGATTGTATGGCCATTTGCTGTAAAATACACCGCTGTGAAAGTAATTTGCACACCTGTGGTAGTGCATTTTACAAACATTTTTGCACCAGTCTGCATCGACCAAGGATAAATATCAAATATAATTGTGTGTCTTAATATAATTTTCTTAAATTCAGTATCTGATCAAATCACTGAGTGCTGATTAATATGATCACAATGTCTTCTACCAAAACATAAATGACCACCGCTTGTACAATTAGATCTGATGTTATTAAAGAAGTGCTTGTATATTGACACTATAGCTTTTCTCTTTTCATGTGAATCCCTTTCCACAAAACTTATTACACTGCATCATTTTCTTAGAATCTTCATCGTCGGAAAAAGTCTCATAGTATTCATGTAAAGGTGTTGTTCGTAATTCAATATATTAATGCTAAAGACATCTTTCTCTAATTATTTCATTCTTGATGATCATCACTCTTAGGCCACTATATTCACTCAATGTTTTCAATGTCACCACAATCATCATCATTGCAGTATTTATTCATTTTTGGGTTCTCAAAATGTTAACTACTTCAGATCTTTCCTGTACAATATCAAAGGACTTTCCAGGATTTTTTTCTTCTCCCAAGTCATGTTTACCGGTACATCATTGCTACTGGAAGAAAATTTCTAAGTTTAATAAATTATCAATATGTCCAGACTATGTCTTTAACAAGTCTCTGACTAATCTTTACGAGACATTTATGTGAAACAGTAATGTAATCTTTACCTGTAGCATTGTGCATAATTCACTGATCTGGTAAAATATAACCACAATTTGATATGTCAATTCATTCTTTCTAAATACTATAATATCAATCTGTGACTTTTTTGCCATTTATATATAGTGTGGTAATTGTCTAATATTAAAATGTCCTCTGCTGCAATTTGTATAAAATAATTTCAAACTACCTCTGCTACAGAAAATATAATCATTGTAGAGGTGATCAATATTCCTATTTCTGCAGTTACACAAGAATTTGTAGTATAGCTACATTCAATATAGGCCTGATTGAAAACTTAAGCTCTGTGTGTAATGCAGAAGAGTCATAATGAAAAATTGTTTATGCAAGTAAAGTCATGAAAGTCTTTTTGTCCATCTTCTTCTGAATAAGATCTTGTCAGACCTTTTGCATGTGTACCTGGACTCAAATGATCTACCTATTTTGTTTGATTCATGAGTCAATGACGGGTGGTAAGACTAATGAAATCACCAATTTACATGGGCAAAGCACAGATGTTAAGGAATACAACCTTCCGTTTGGATTGATGAGAAAGAAAACATACCCAAGACTGAAAGTACGAAATGTAAAAGAGCATGCTAATTTGTTTAAAATATATTAAAAAAACCTTTTCTTTTCTCAAAAATCACCATATTCAATAATAAAAATAAGGTTTTCGAACTGAAAACCATAAAACAAGCATGCAATAATTTAAACCTGAACATGTTCACAAGGTTGACAAGTCTGGTTGAAAATAGTGTGTCATGATTAATATAACAGTTGCGGATGGACATAAAATGATGCACGATGGACGAAAGACAATACCAAGGCACAAAAAGGCGTTAATAGCAAAAGCTCACTTGGCTTTACAGCTAACATAAGTAAAACACGAGCTCCTTCAAACGATGATACTCTGCTGGCTGAAATGAATTTCCAGGAACCAATGACTGTTTTTTTTTTCTGTTAACTGATGGTGTGGAAACTACCTCTGACATTCTAGAGGAAAAAGACAATTTTCAAAATGGCCACCATGAGAACCATAATGGATGCAATAAATTAAAGAGAGAATTAAAAATAACTTAAAATTGTATGATGGCTGCCATAGTTGCCATTGTGGATTCACTTTCACAATGTTTTCATTTATGACCATTAATAGCCTTTTGGTGAAAACCAAATGTATATATAACTATCCATTCAGAAGAATGCAACAAAAAATTCAAGATGGCTACAATGGTAGCCATGCTGATTGAAAGATTGGAACCATTGTCATTTACTTTCATATAGGCTTGATAATAAATCATCTGGTGCAAAATCACATGTCAATATGATTTTCCATTCATGAGATGACAGTAACAATATTTCTATGATGGCTGCCATAACAGTCAAATCTGATGTCAGATCAGCACCACAAAAAAAAAAATAAACAAGTTGTTTGGTTGTTTTGCTAATAATTTGTTCAGTTAATAAATATAAAAATCAAAAAGTTTCATATTTCAACAGGCAACATTATCCAAGATCTCAGAAAGTCAGCTTAATGTTAAAAAAGACCATAATTAACCAAACCTGAAATGTAGGTCACGGTTCAACATTTGTTTGCAAATGGTTAAAATAAACTCTCAAAATAAATAATCAAATTTCACGACTGTATAACCAAATTGTTAATGAAATATTATGTAGTCATGGGAGGATGAGACCAGGTCTTTGTGATTAACTTTGTCATTTGATTACTGTACAAGAGTAAACTTGTTTCTGTGTGTCCCAACTGTTGAACAAAAGGATGCGAGTTTCATCTAAGAAAATATTACTTTTTTTGCATTTTTATCTTCAAACTTTCTTTAAGCATCCCTTTTTGCTAACTTATTTATATACTTTATTTTAAACTCCCATACCAGGACAGGCAAATAACCAAGGTTTGAAAATAAATTGGTCAATCAGTCTGACCAACAAATGCCAGTAAACGCTGATATTGTTTCCTCAAACAATGCAGTTTAATGACAGTACAACTTTCCAAACATTTAGAATAGGAGCAATGCAAATATATTAATAATAAATTCCATCTCCATCTTAGGCATAATCTTCATTTCAGCTAATAATACAAAAATTCAGTGTACAATTGCTTCGTTATAATTTCTATAAAACTCTTAACACTATATGATAAAACAGTAAAACTATTTAAAGAATCGTATATAAAGCCTAATTTCATGTAAGACTAATAAAATGGTTACCAAGTGCAATGAATCTACTCAACTGTTTTCAAATATTTTGCATGAAGCAATGAAAATGTAATGTTCCTGGTCACATTATAAAACAGCAATGTTTTACCCTGCACACAAGAATTATGACATGGATGAACCTGCTTCAATGAGGGATCATAGCCAGCTGTCTTTCTAAAAGGTGGAGTCACAGAAAAACCTGGTCCCGATATTTGGTCTTCCTTGGACTTTATAATTCATCAGAACAATATATTATTGATCAGTGTATGCTTAACCTATTGGTTAACTCATTTTTTCACAAACAAAACTTAGCTCGTCATTTAAACTCCTCTCACACTGCCGATAATGTCTATGATCTATATGATTGAGACATTTTACACAGCAAAATGTGGATGCTATAGGAAGTATGCTGCATTTAATTTTGGACTGCTTTGTTCCATGCTGCCCCCGATCAGTTTAAAGCGAAGATAACTGGCTATGATCCGTCATTATCTGATGCATATTTTAGGCTGATTCCATCTTGATTGAGATGATTTTCAACTCCTAACTTTCCCCACATTCCTTGGTATATCTTGTTACTGTAAAAAATAGAATGCATTAATTTCTCTTACTGATTATATTCCGACTTCGCAGTTAGATTCTAACAAGCATGCACATACTGTCTCGCTATTAAATGTAGTAAAGCACATGCCCCAAATTATACATATCTGAGTATAATTCAGCTCAATCAGTTTAACAGCCAATTCCCACCCCGCTGGAATAATTGGTAATAAGCTTAATGTCCACGTGTGAAATATCATACATGTAATGGGTCACTTAACAAATGGGGTGGGGGCAAGAAGTAGCTAGCTGATTCTTTCCCCCCACCCCAACCAAATAGTTTTTAAAAGTTATTAATGGATTCCTCCGTAATATACTTAAGGCATACAAGTGAAATACCTTGCATATAATAGGTCACTTAACAAATCGGGGTGGGGTGGGGGGAAGAATCAGCTAGTCGATTTTTCCCCAATTAAACTGTTTTTTTATTAATGGTTACTTTCTTAATATGCTTAAGGGTCCAAGTGTGAAATATAATACATGTAATAAGTTCATGTAACAAACTCATATAGGATTTATTTCAAATGAGCCATTACATTAAATTTAATACAGATTACAATTTCAGACTAATAATCTTTCAAAAAGCACCTTCATGGAATAAAATACAGCTTTTAATTATTGCTCATTCCTCTTCTTAGTAACATAACACTATATTAAAATGGTTGCAAACTTTTGTAAATAAATTCCAGACTGAGTGAAAGTTTGTGAACTCTTTTCCCTGATCGATAGGACCAAGGCGACATACGATATTAAGTAGATTTTTTTTTTACTTCATCAGCACTTTTGTTGGGGAGACATTCAGCCTCAGACCATTTGAAAAAAAAATATCTTTGGCTGCAACAAGATATTTGTTCCCACTGTCTGTTATTGGAAGAGGACAGATAATATTGAGTCCAACTAAACTCATCACATTTGATAGCACTGGTAACGAATTCAGAGGTACTGTGCTTGTATTGGCCAATATACACTCTATTGTATTTATTGCAGTCACTGACATATTTTATTACATGTTGTTTCGTCCCCATCCAGTAATACCCTTCCTGGTATTTATCGTATGTTTTGTCATGTCCACCACGCGTATTTACCTGTTAAAATAAAAATATAACAATTCAATTATATTTCAAAAATACAAGAAAAGAGTGTTTACAATTTATAATTATGTACTGTGTTTACCACAGATAGACAGAAAATAGTAAGAGCAAGAGCTAGAGAGAAAGAAGGGAGAAAGGAGTTAAGATAGATAAAGAAAGGAAGATAGTGACAGAGGGAGATATAATGACAGGAAGAACAGTATATGAGAGCTCTAGAGGCAGATGGTGAAAGGAGAGAGAAAGAGACAGAAAAAGTGAGAGAGGAAGACAGAAAGAAAGAAATAAGAGAAGAAAGAGAGAGCGAGAGAAATAGACATAGAAGAAAAGTGAGAGAGAGATAGAGGATATAGAAGACGATAGAGCAAGAGAGATATAGAAGAAAGAGAGAGCAAGAGGAATAGACATAGAAGACAAGTAAGTGAGAGATAGGAGATAGAAAAAAGAGAGTAAAGGAAGAGAAATAAAGAGGAAGACAGACAGAGAGGAAGTGGCAGAGAGAGAAAGAGGAAGACAGGACAAGATGGAAGAAGAAAGGGAAAGGGATTAAGAGGACAGGAGAGAAGACAAAACGGAAGATAGAGAGATGAAGAAAGAGATGAAGAATGAGAAGTAAACAGAGAATATGGATATAGGAAGCAAGGATGACAAAGAGGCAAGTGAGAAAGACAGAGGGGAGACAAGATAAAGAGAGAGAGACAGTTATTAAGATATAGAAAAACAGAGGAGGACAGAGAGTAGAGACAAACAGATTCCACTCCTAGAATAATGACGGATAATTGGATTTGATAGAGGATAAATGTATCAATATATGAAGTAGATTAGCAAGTAGTTTTATATTGTTTGTTTTTTGTGTGGAGTACGGCCAATAGACCCAGGCTCGTACATGTTATCTGAGTATCTTAGAATTTTGCATTAATATTATATTATGATTATTAATTTTTTAAAGTACTACTTACCAAAATGAAAGCTTGCTAGGACTGCTGATCCTTCATTTCTTTTAAGAATCATCTTTATAAAGCATACCACCGCTTGCAGTAAAGCTTTGAACCTCCATTCACTCTTTCTCTTACTGAAAGCTTTGATTTCTGGCAGATTTGCTGGGTAGGTGCCATCATTAGCATGCAATGCTATATCAATGTATAACCTGTCATCCATAACTGTGAATCAAGAAGTAATATTAATGATATTCAACTTTATTCATACCAAGATTTTATGCCACCAGATGCTCTTATAAATGGGTTTGTAGACCATTTTCCTGTAGGGAACAGCTGGAATTACCTGTGATAATTATTATGTATATGTATAATGTAGTTTTATGTTCAGCTATGGCAATTAAATATAATTAAAATTGGAAAAACAGCTTACCGGTTGAGGTGTCTGTGCTCACATTTGTGATTCTAACAAATGAAAGGATGATGGCAATTAATGCAGCAATATATTGATTAAAAACTACCAACACTTAATTATCATGTAAAAAATTCCAATTGCAGGTAGTTTATTACTGGGAAAATAATTCATTATAAATTAAAGAACAGTCCCCTCACTTTTTATTTGTGTTTTCAAAACAGATGAATTGGAAGATCCAAATTGCACCTTTTCCTACTTGGATGTACAAAAGAAAAATTCATAGTGCAGCAGTTATGTTTTTTGATCTAAGTATTTTTTTCTCTTGCTGGGAGTATACTATGCAAAAATAAGAGCAACTCCTGAGTAACATCTAATTTTCATGCACACAGTTCAGTCTCCTATTCCGGAAAATAACAACAACAACAATCTCTCCACTATAATAACAAATACTACTTTTACTAAAAAAAAATAAAAATAGTCCCTAAAATTGATTAATGGTTTTCTGAGTGAGAAGAATTTCCAGTAATTTAATACAATGCCATTTTTTTTGGGAAAGAATGAGTAGACTGTTATTAACATTATATTATTTTTCTTAATGATTATGCGCTGTTATCGGTCATTTTGTTGTTTTTGTTACTGTTGTTGGGTTTAACATTATTTTTCCGCACACGATAGTCTTAACATGGCGGCCATTATTAATAGTGGAGGAAGAATCTTTTAAGTTCCTTTTTATTGAAAGGAAATATATTATTTGTTGAATTTTACAAAACTTGATAATTTTTTATCTTTTCTTTCACTAAGTTGAATAAAATAGAGTTGCAACAAGACAATATTAAAAATCTTTTAGTGAAATCCTAATGACAATATAACCATCCATGATGCGGGGCGGGGGTAGTGACAGCAACATTTTTCAAGACAGCCTGTGTAACATTAATATTGGATCTACCAATGGCAACATGTGCACTTAAAAACAGCTAGGTATCATAAGAAGTCTGTTGGTGAAAACCGTATGTTGATAAAGGCATACATTTAGAAGGAGCATAGGTAACGACACTTTCAACATGACCAGCATGGTGGTGATATTGTGAGTCAGTTTGCATTGTTTTCATTAGGACTAAATAGACACCAGATGAACTCTTTGGACGAATACCCATCTCAAAATGACTTTACATTGAAGAGTAGAGCAAGAATTTCCAAATGACCATTTGGGTCATCAGTTTAGCATCATTGTCATTTATGACCAACTAGACATCACAACAAGTCTCTCATTTAAAACACCATGCTGATATGACCATCAAATTGGTCACTGTGGTGGCCTGAGTGGCACCATTTTCATTAGACATCTTAAGTTTTTAGTAAATTCCACATGTTAATAAGAAATCCATTTAGCACAATGACAAAAATCTCAAAACGGCCACTATGATAGCCATATTGGATTTTTGAACAGCATCATTGTCACAAAACTATTTGCTATCGAGGAGTAATGATAAAAAGCTTTTAAGATCGATCAAGGCTGATACATCTATAATGGAACTCGGATCAGCACCCTATTCATTTAAGACCACCTAAACAGCATGAGAAGTCTTTTATTTAAAATATTACATCACCATCCATTGATAAGTAATGACAAGATTTTCAACTAGACGATACCTGTATGTTAAGACTTCCTTTTGAAAACTCTGTTTTCATATTGGATGTCTGAGCAGCAGCGTCTTCATTTAGGACCGACATGACCATGAGGTGAATGCCTGTGTAAGAAAAGGTTTACTGACACCATCAATGTAGTTTAGGAGATTTGATAACAAAGTAGCAGTAACAGACAGATGGAGGGATAACAAATATGCATGATAGACAATCACATAACCTCTTCTGTTGTATGACAAGTAAAGCTAATAACAAGTTTTAATAGTGCCCAAAGTAACGTAAACCATGCCAACCCACCCCTATCACCCATTTGTAACTAAGCAGATCTAAACAAAGGTTAGCAGTATAGAAAATTTACCACGTGATCCACTGATTTTCACTGAAGTAAATTAAATCTCCCATTCACTACTGAAAACGGTCGTTTCTTTCTTAAGATCTTTCTTCAGGTAATTTCCACTATCTGATTTGGAATCACCAATCTTTGATCATCAATGACAGATCTAGATGTGGCCAGCTGGGTAATTTCATGATTGTTCTGAATGTGCAGTGTTCATTTTTCAGAATGATCATTCATCATTTGTTTAATATGAAAATATGTGTCATACATTACGACTTGATAATGTAAATTACTGAAATATATATTACATGATACCAGTTGAGTCCATCATGGCAGGCCAATCATGTGACTATGTCAGGACAAATCCAAGCACAAAGTCATGCACCAGAAGCATGGTCAAGTCAGGTACAACAGACACATGTAGTGGCCAAGCACGCCAGTAATTATCCTGGATTATATTAATAGTCACACATATAAGAAAAGTTGTTGCCATTTTTAAGCATACGATATTATACATGGCGGCCAGTATTAATGGTGGATAAATAACCTGCGAAATACCCGGAAAGAACCACCGACCCTCGAGAAGCTACTGGCAAGCTTTCTCTCAACCCACATTGACCGAATCTGAGACTCGAACCTACGAAGATAGAGGTGCGATGGCAGTGATCCATAACGGAGAGCGCTTTAGACTACTCGGCCACTTGGGGCCCTTATAAGAAAAGAACAGGTGTTATTTGCATGATAGGCTTTTAGTATTGGGTGATAGGGTGTTTAATTAACTGAGTACTTTATAATGGATGCCAGAAAAATAAAGTATAGCACTTTATTATGTCTTGTCTTCTATTTTTGAGAGGTGGGAGGTGGGTGTTGTCCTGGGGGTATTTTCTCTGTACCCGATATTCTTTATAGGGAATCGTCTCGCATGTTATGACGGGCGAAAACGACGTTACTCCAAATAGTTTTTTAAAGGTAAACTACCCTAAGCAACGATACGAGACACACACACACACACACACCATAATGGTGTGGCCTTGTGTAGTATCTCCAGCACCTAAATTGCAAGTAGATTAAATCAAAAGCCAATCTTTAATTTACAGTATGCACTATATCTAAGAATGATGCAAGTCACTGCGAGCTATTCTGGCCCAGTTTGCAACAGGAGTTATTGACGGAATAAACAAGTAACAGTTACATTTAGTCAAATTGCATGATCAACCATCCTCTTCCATACTTTGGAATATTCTTCATATTGGCTAGATCCCCGTTACGTCTACAAGTCCCTGTATTACATTACAAGTAATTACAATGCGTTTTCTGTAAGGCAACTGCAAACCCGCGATTATCTTTTAAAATATAGAGACTGCTTTTCCGGAAACTGACTAAGCCAATATATAACCATGCGCATTACGTTCGAAGGTTTAACTACGGGAGGTTAAACCTAGAAGTGGGCAAAATGTTTAGCTAATATGTGGGTCTATTGTATTTTATTATATATGATAACGGTGCGATATGTAAAACGATGATGATCAAAAATAAACTTAAAATCTATTTTAATGATATAAACATACACGCTACAAATAAAGATATACGTAATATTTGGGACGAAACGTCCAGGAACCACGTAATAAACATGATGTCGCCGAAAGATTGCAACGCAAAAAAAAATTCAAAATTAAAATTTCAACATCATAGCATCCTTTTAAATAAAGTTGACTTAAAAGTAAGTTTTAACCTTATTACTATCTCATTTATATATATATATATATATATATATATATATATATATATATATATATATATATATATATATATCAAGTGACTAATACAGTTTTATTTCCACAGAAACAGTAGAAAATCTTGTCTGACTTTTGGGCGACACTAGATATATCCTTTAGGCGACCGAGGTCGCCTAAAGGTTGCCCTGATGTTTACTAAAGGTCGCATTTTGGCTAATATATATATATATATATATATATATATATATATATATATATATATATATATATATATATATATATTATCCACAATTTCATTTTCATTATGATCAGGGCCGGCGCCAGACTCGGCCAGACTATCTGGCTCCCTAGGCAATGTTAGATTCTGACCCCCCCCCCGAAAATATCAATTTCCAAACTTATAAACAATAAGAAAAATTAAAACTGCGCCCCCCCCCAAAAAAAAAAAAAAATCAGCGCCATAGGCGGCTGCCTAGTTTGCATATATGGTAGCGCCGATAATGAAATTACTCGGCAAACATCATTGAGTTTTCCAATTACGTTGTAAGCATTATTCTACGACCACAAAAAGTAATTCCTTGGTAAAATCAACGTTGTCGTAAAATTCAACTGAATTGTATAAATCCAACTTAACCTTCCTGTTCCTTGGCACTGGATAAAGGCCAGTCTCGATTATTTTTGGTATGATTGTATTCTTTTTAATACTTAGTCAATGGTCGTCACCATGCTGAAAAGAAGTATTATGATAGGAGGTGTATGGCAAGGGCAAGGCTAATTTTAGAGTGACCTTGTCTAATTTAGTGCTGAGACATGCGACGATTCAATGTCTATCCGTAGTGTTGTATTTTACAGTTTGCACTGTTACTCTCTATGTAATACGAGAATAATTTCTGGTTTGGTCTGCATTTGAAAAGCAATACTTGCGAAAGACAATTACTGATTAAATGTGATATAATCAATAATTCAAAGTCACAATAGCAATACTTCACAGCAGGTTAAATGTGGTTTCGTTTTCTCAACGTTTAACTTTAACATGCATCATACATATTTCCCATCGCCTGCCAGATCTAATTATGTTAAATTATACAGCATTTCCGTCTTACTCCCTCTATCTTTCTGTCACTCCAGATGTTCTTACATTGTCCTTCTTGTCTGTATGAAATTGAATTCCCCTATCTTCTATATGTATCTGCGTTCGGTTTTCCTTTCCCACTGACTACATTTGTGTATCAGTCTCTCTCTCGGACTGCTATTATAGTTATAAAGTATTCATTTGCATTTTAAATACACATCTCATTTTCATAATTGTATCAAGTGTTTTCGCAAGATTCCATCCTACCCGGTTTCGTCCTGTAACAAGAACAGATGGTTTGGCTACCACTCACATAAGCAATGTTATTATATGATTATTCGATCTTACATTCCAGTATTATTTTACAAGAAATATTTTATATCCTATGTTGTGTGCTGACGATACGGTGAATTTGCAGAATAGACAGGTGAACCACAATTATCCTATATATGTTTCATGCATTCTGTATCAGACGGAATTTATTCGTAAATATTGGTGAAAGATTCACATTGAATACAGTTTTTACTTGAATTTCTCATTAATTGAATTGTTTGCTTAGTTGATGTTTATGCAAATAAACGAACTTTATGTTTCTTTTTATTTGTATTTAATACTTTGCCTTTTTTATTACATACATTTTATACTTCCTTGACATTTCTTATTATGTACATTTTAAACTTCCTTGACGTTCCTTATTTGATAATCATTATATTTACTTGTGTTTTCGTATTATGTACATTTGATACTTGCTATTTCTCACTTATATTTTATATGTACTTGAAGTTTCTTATTAATAGCATTTTATATAGTTTTGCACTGTATATGCATTTGATTCATCTCTTTAATGTTTTGTATTCTTACTTGATGCTGGTCACTTATTATTTCTTTTTATTCACAAATTTTACTTATTTCATGTTCTTGTTATGTACAAATTTCACATATTTGATGTTTGTGTTTATAAAAATGTTATTAACAGCTGCCTCGTTAGGCACTCTTTATGAAGGGAATAGCGTTAGAAATTGTCGACCTGGTGTCAGGATAATGTGACAAGGTTGGACATTATGCTTCATGTATGTGGCATGACGCTTCAGTGTTACACATCACTACAAACAACCACAATCCAGACATAATAACGGAATGACGTAACATATTTAAACTTCAAACTTCAAACCACAAACACACACGTCATAATGTACATTTTATACCCTCGATATATTTCTACTGATCTATATGAACATCATCTAATTTTGTTGATTCTAAATAGGTAAATTTCCCAACTTTATGATTGCGTGGATTCGATAACACATATGTCATATCATGTACACCTTATAACCGACTTATCTTGAGGAGATGACATAGGTTTCGCCATAAGTCAAATCAGTCTATTTTTAAATGGCAGACAGTTATTGATGTTCAATGGCGAGACGCATGTCGGTATGTAAGGTTGTTCTCAACTGCACATGACCAAAGGGTTTCATGATTTGCTTTACTTTACTTTGCTATAATTTGTAACATCTTTTTCCAAGGTGTACATCCGATAACCTAAACTTATGAGACAGAGAGAGAGAGAGAGAGAGATTGAGAGAGCAAGTCCTACTAACCATTTATTCACTGGCTAGCTGGTATTTTTTTTACAAATATATACTTGGGGCATATCAGTGTTTGTGATCTTAACTAGTACAGTTGAACATTTTTCCCTTTTTGAACGTGAAATTTACAGGATTGTTTCACATCGTTATTTTGACAGTTGATCATGAAAATGCATGACAAAATTTAACAGCATATTTAAGAAACGATGATGAACTATCGACTTAAGTAAAATATTTGTATATGTATTTTAGGAAGTATATATTTTGATACATAATTTTGTTACATAAACAGTTGTAATATTTGTTGTTGAGACAAGTTAGTTTTATTACTTGAAATTAGTATAAAAAAATGATGCGATAACGTATTATGTTTATGTTTTCAAAATACTCATTTCGTAAAATGGATTGTGTATCTTAAATTGCAATGTCAGACAATTAAATAAGTCTTCAAAATGTATTCAAATAACCTTCCCTATTTCCATCGTATTCAAAATTAGCTAAGTGTATCAGAGTAGTTTCTTTCATAATTACATTTATATTCCAATATTGTTTGTGAAATGTTTCATTTACATTTTACGTTGTTGTCATTATTTTGATTAATTAGTACCTTATTTTGTCTAACCTAATACTACGAACATACTACAAGCAAATAATGCTCTATTGTTATATTGTGAATAGTTTATTGGTAGAGTATCAATGACAGATGCAATTTATCATTATTGATACCTTCTTAGCACAAGGTTTGTAGTGCAACCAGCAGGACCAGACGCAGTTATCATATAAATGAAATATAAACCCTCATATTTGCAATGTTTATAATACGATGAAAGTTATAGAATGAGTGTGAAAAACATTTTATTAAATATAGTCCTCCCTTGTACTGTTATGAATTATACGAATAGTATATAACCATATATGCTACTATAATCTGTCCCGATAGTTTAGACTAGTTTGTTTGAAATAATCTATACACGGACAGAACAGGTGCATGACTTTATCCATAATCAGCTATATTACAGGTAAAGGACAATAATTAATAGAATAAGTTCAAATCAGGTGTGATGGTACTAGAAGTATTGGGTGGACTTTGTCCATTTTGGGCTTCGAGCTCGTGATAGAAGATTAAGAGGTAACCATAAGTTTAATTTTGAAAAATGACAACAAAATGACAATAGGAAGTGATTACGAAAACACTGTGCAATACGAAACACCCTTTGTGAACTCGGACAGCCAAAAGGAACATGAACATAAATAGAACCTGAAGTGTAGCGAAAGTAAACAGGTTACACAGTCTTCAGGCATAAAAGACAGTAAACATGACTTATAAACCATACCATTGGCTTCACACTTTGATAGCTGCGCATCTATTCAGGTAAGAAAGATATGTATTTTAAAGTTTTGAAAACCAACACGATACCATCTTTATTATATTAGACTATAACTAAAATGCTAAGAAAAAACTTTAACGCAAAGGCTTGTTTGATCTGGATGTCATCATTATACAAGTTCAGATGTTATCATTTTGAAACAACCTTCAAAGATATGACAGTGAAAGCCTTTGACTATTGAAATAATTTAAACATCAGCAAAGATATGTGTGCGTGCATGTGTGGGTATTTCACGAGAGTGACCGGAAATGCTGCGTAACAAAGCTAAAAAGTGATTGGTTAAAAGCTGTATGCATGTATATGCAGAATATTCACGATAGGCCAGTTAATTGCATTTAATTTTCATGAACGTGGACGAAACCTATTTATTTCTAGACCGCCAATTTCAAGATCTCAAACGGAACATATGCTTGTATTTTCAAACGGCCGATCTAACAAGTCATATTACCAAAGCGAAGCAATTTTTATTGATACATGATAGACTTCTTAAATTAATTACAAAGTATCTGTAGCTTACTCATTGATTTACGCACTACCTCATGATCATGAGAAGATAAGCTTAAGGCGTCCTGACAAATCATCTAAGCCTATAACGCTGTGTATATAACAATTTCAACGTCATTGGTACTGAGTCTATGGTGTATACTTGAGAAAACCCAGACTCTAGATCTGAACATACCATGTTCAAGATTGTTAATTACATTTTATTTGCGTAACGTGTTAACAAAAGTTGTTTACTATAGCGTAGTATTGAGATAAAGTAGTATACTTAGCATTATATCGAGTAGATTGAGCTGAATGATGTCTTAATTGTCAGAAAGGCAACGCGAACTCCAAAGTAAATAAACTTTTTAGGAAATAATATGAGTAGTAATATCTGTTTCATGCTTTGCCAGTTGAAGTTGGAACTAAAACGTGGGAGCAAAAATGTGTCATTGACCTTTCCATGTACAAGTATGGTAAAACAGTATAAAAAATAAACATTATATGTTCTATTTCAGGAATTACTTCAAATCACCATGTTAACCAAACTATGCATGATACGGGTAGCTCAGCTAGTACTTGCTCTTGCTATTGCAGCACAATATGTGACAGCATGCAAAGAGAATTCTAATGAGGACGGGCTATTTTTGCAGCAGAATCAATATGGCAACAAGAGGAATAGTACGGAATATTATAGATCATTGGAAGTAACGTTGGGCGGTTGGACCGCAGGAAATACCAAATGTCGCTTGGATCATAGATGCGGTTATCATCAAGGCTCGTCATACACATATTGCTATGTAGACTACAGTCGTAATTGGGATTATTGCTGCACTGGACCATGCAATTTCCATTGGCAAAATTACATCTGGTGTCAAGCGGGAAGTACATGGCAATATTGTGGAGATGCTGGATCCATAAGTATTGATTCAACATTGTGTTATTATTCACATAAATGTGGCATGCACCGAGAGAGAGGAAAAACGAGTTACTATTGGTGCTACATAGATTATAAATTAAACTGGAGGAAATGTTGTGCACCGGAATCAAGTTGCGACTATCATGATAAAGATTACAAGTGGTGCTATACCGGTAATATTAAAGGAACAGAACCGTTACGCTGTTAATTAAAATCCAGTTTAAGTATTGAATTGTACCTTGTGCCTGTAAGATACAAGACAGCAAAGTATACCCTTCTAAGATCATTATTATGTATAACTATGTGAATTCTTTTATTTCTTGCAGCCGGTAGTACACTTGTCTTTTAGAACCTTCAGATATAATTAAATGCTTTTGTAGTATTGCTGAAATTTGTGTCTACCACTTTGAAATTTGAGACATTATCTTTTGTCACCATATACTTTCAAATTATATTCAGAGCGGAATAGAATGTGAAATTTGATATCGATTTGTAGTTTTTGGTTCAAATAGAGTCAGTTTTGGGACACAAATATAACAGCTGGAAATAAAATATATTATGCGAGTAAGCAAACTATTTCATTTGTATTTCCATTTCATCTTATTCTTTACGCGATGTGTTCGCTGCAAAGATAATTCCATTGAAACTACTATTAAATATCACACATTGGTCAGTCTTGGTTTAACCTAAAATTTTCATATTATTTATGTATTCTTGTGTCTCTATAAGCTATCACCTTTAAAAGAAAAACCTTGCGATCAACTGAATTTCAAGTGGGCAACGATTTGATATTACATTTATCAAAGTCGCTGAACACTGTGAAGATTTTCCTCGCCAAGGATTCCAAAAACTGGACATTACTCCACTTGTTTCATAAGTTCAATGTTAAAGCATTTCCAGTTTGCGATGCTCCTTATATGTGCTTTGTACTTTCTTTTTTATGGTGGTTATCGGTGTTATAGCTCGCTTTCAGCGAATATTCAAATACGAAATTATTTGATGGTATAAATTGGGTTTTGAGAATATATATATAATGAAATAACATAAATCCACTGTATACAAAATATAACAATTTAATCAAATAAGCGAAATAAAAAGTACAAGATCAATTACCTGATACACGTATAAGAGAGCAAGAAATAAGATATAGCTTTAAAATTCAGTGTTATACAAATTTATCCGAGAGGATCATAAAGATTGTAGATTCAGATACGATACGATATTTCAATCTTCCCAAGCTTATGAAACCATTGATTATTTGTTCAAAATTTTCAACCAAGGTCGCTCTCAAGTTTATCTACATAAACAACTATCTACTTATCTATCTAGGGGCCCAAGTTGGCTGAGTAGTCTAAAGCGCTCTCTGTTATGGATCACTGCCATCTCAACTCTGTCTGCCTGGGTCCGAGTTTAGGATTCGGCGAATGTGAATATGTGAGAAAGCTTCTCAGTAGCTTCTCATGGGTCGGTGGTCCTTTCTGGGGTTTTCCTGGGTTCTTCCTCCACCATTAATACTGGCCACCATGTATAACCTATCGTGTGCTGAAAATTGGCGTTAAACCCTACAACAACAACAACAACAACAACAACATATCTACATACCTACTCATCTAGCTATCTGCCAACCTATGTGCCTCTTGGCCTTATCTTCCTTTCTACTTTCTTTTACCTCCCTACATATTTCCATAAGTATATATATGCCTACATATCTATATCTATATCTATATATATATATATATATATATATATATATATATATATATATATATATATACTGTATGTTTGTTTGTGCTTTATATTATAATATTTGCAAGCCTTATATTGGTTATGGTGACCCATTTCAGTGTAAGTTATTTTGCACTGATGCATAATGTGTGACCAAATTTTTGTCCCAGAATAAGAGAAAAACTTTGGCTCTGACATATAATACATGTGATCAATTTTATTTTTTTAAAAATAAATTTGCTCCTTTTTCATAGTACAGCAATAGTTAATTTACATGATTTGACCAAAACAATTTATAGCAGAATATTATTAGAATATTGTTTTGAAAAAGAAAGTCCACAAACTATCAAGCGTACTGATCTCGCCGCCGGAATGGAGACCAAATTCAGACCATTATTCCACTTTAAACTTATTTTTTAAATGAGAGAGGGAATGTTTCTGCAAACGAAGACAATGATATGATTGGTATTTCAATAAACTTTTAATTATTTCATCATAATCAATTGTTTTGTTAAAATTTCACAAATATTCCTTTCTTGGCCCTTGTCGACAAAACTGCCAATGTTGAATTGTCGGCTGCCAATGTTAAATTGTTGGCTGCCAATGTTGAATTATCGGGCCTTTAGTTGTAAAACAGAGTTAATTGTGGAGTTTCATCAACCTCAGTCTGTATCTACGTGTGTTGATTAATGCTGTTTTATCTTCTCGCTTTTTCTGATGCTTTTCGCACACTATTGGAAGATCTGGTCACCTGACAAAAGTGACAGAACAAGTGACAGAACACATCGGCTCTTGCCACTCAAACATTTGACAAGAGTTTGTTTTGCATTATTATGATTTTATTGGCATGACAGGCTCGCTTGGAACAAAAGCTAATAAGCATATATTATTGGTTGTTATAGCCAACTTAATTTTTTTTCTATAACAGTGCAACTTGTTTGTGAAAAAAGAAACATGGAATCATACAATTTTAATTGGCCGAATGAGGATATAGTAGTCGGTTTCCATCTGACGAATGACTATATTCCTCACACATAATATTCGCTGCATGATTTCAACTGAGTATGCCCCTGGGTAAGGCACATAGCTCCCGCTTACTTGGCACAATACAGTTTTATAAAGTGCTATCAGCTCGGAGACTAATTTATGTCGAAATTCTTCAAGCAGCGAATTAGATTTCGTATTTGTATCAGTTAAAATTTAAACAATGGTTGTTTATGTGATGGATTCAATGATACAGGTATATTCGCACCCCTTTAACCACACCTTGTATCATATGAACAATACCGTTAGCTTTATTTGTTGCTGCAGTTGCTGCTTTTGTTGTTGTCTTGAGGGTTTCCCTATATTTTTCTTAGCTAGAAAAGAGGTAAACTTAATACATTTTTGACAGACATGACCATGTTTCAAGAACTCCCTCCGCAAAAGGTTCATAGTAAAAACGAAAGTAAAATATTCCCGTAGGAGCTGTTGTGCACAGTCTCATCCAGTCAGTAAAAATGAATTCTGCTCAAGACTTTCATGTGATATTTTCACCAGTCACAATTAAAAATGTTATATTTTAACATGTTTTAATGCCAAGTATATGAGCAAGCACACACTATAGGAACATTACACAGATTATGTGATAAAAAATTGTTTTTTATGAGATTTGTGTTTGCACGTATCTCGCGCGTGACTGGTAATGTGTCAAGGACAGATTAATTTATCAAATTCAAAAGGGTTGAAATGTTGCAGACGCAGCGATTGTACTTGTTGAAATATTTGTCTTAAGTC
This sequence comes from Sinohyriopsis cumingii, assembly GCA_028554795.2. NCBI lineage: Eukaryota > Metazoa > Mollusca > Bivalvia > Unionida > Unionidae > Sinohyriopsis > Sinohyriopsis cumingii. The sequence continues at coordinate 70,415,955 of CM068832.1, read as the reverse complement.
GAAACTGTTGCGGAATGTGTTATATTAAGGAAATGGGTAACCTAAATGTTCCAAAAAAACCTATAAAGGGCTGTCTTATAGTAGTGGCATGATGAACCTGAAGTCTGATATGGCAAGTGTATGCTTTGAGGTGTCTTTTGCACGCCAAATTTAGTGCTTTAAACATGGATTATACTGCAGAATGAAGCAGTACAGTTTTTCTTTTTTTGGTTTTTGGGTCTCTTCTCCCCTCGTAAATTTAGTCCAAGGAAAATGTAGTTTAGATTTGAGAGACAGTAACCAGCTGTGTTAGTAAATGGTTATGTTGAAGGGTGAAGATAGTGATCCTCATTGTTACGCAAAAGGATTCAACGACTGATGTAAAATGGACAACAGAACATAAGAGCATACCACCAGTATAGTTGATACAACCCAGGGAGAGAGACGACTGAACAATGTAGTGCAAGAGTAGATATGAGGAAACAATAGGGCTCATGTGCAGTTCGACCCGAGCAAACAAGCTATATTGGTTCTGAAACGTGAACAGCGACCGGTTATCATATTTAGAAGACATGCCTTACATTCGATTTAGTGAGGTCATTTGCCGAATCTGTAAAAATGGAACTGCTACATGAATTTTAAAGCTATATCTTATTTCTTGCTCCCTTATACGTGTATCAGGTAATTGATCTTGTACTTTTTATTTCGCTTATTTGATTAAATTGTTATATTTTGTATACAGTGGATTTATGTTATTTCTTTATATATATATATATATATATATATATATATATATATATATATATATATATATATATATATATACATATATACATATATATTCTCAGAGCCCAATTTATACCATCAAATAATTTCATATTTTAATATTCGCTGAAAGCGAGCTATAACACCGATAACCACCATAAAAAAGAAAGTACAAAGCACATATAAGGAGCATCGCAAACTGGAAATGCTTTAACATTGAACTTATAAAACAAGTGGAGTAATGTCCAGTTTTTGGAATCCTTGGCGAGGAAAATCTTCACAGTGTTCAGCGACTTTGATAAATGTAATATTAAATCGTTTCCCACTTGAAATTCAGTTGATCGCAAGGTTTTTATTTTAAAGGAGATAGTTTATAGAGAAACAAGAATAAATAAATAATATGAAAATTTTAGGTTAAACCAAAACTGACCAATGTGTGATATTTAATAGTAGTTTCAATGGAATTATCTTTGCAACGAACACATCGCGTAAAGAATAAGATGAAATGGAAATACAAATGAAATAGTTTGCTTACTCGAATAATATATTTTATTTTCAGCTGTTATATTTGTGTCCCAAAACTGACTCTATTTGAACAAAAAACTACAAAACGATATCAAATTTCACATTCTATTCCGCTCTGAATATAATTTGAAAGTATATGGTGACAAAAGACAATGTCCCAAATTTGAAAGTGGTGGACACAAATTTCAGCAATACTACAAAAGCATTTAATATATCTGAATGTTCTAAAAGACAAGTGTGCTACCGGCTACAAGAAATAAAACAATTCACATAGTTATACATAACAATGATTTTCAGGAGAGAAGACGGTTCGAGGTAGAAGTGTACACTTTGCTCTCTTGTATCTTACAGGCACAAGGTACAAATAAATACTTAAACTGGATTTTAGTTACAGCCTAAAGATCTGTTCTTTTAATATTACCGGTATAGCACCACTTGTAACTGTAACCATGATAGTCGCAACTTGTTTCCGGTGAACAACATTTCTTCCAGTTTAATGTATGATCTATGTAGCACCAATAGTAACCCTTTTTTCCTGTCTCTTTGTGCATGCCACATGTATATGTAGGATAACAAGGTTGTGAATCAATAGTTGTGTCTCCAGCATCTCCACAATATTGCCATCCACTTCCCGCTTGCCACCAGATGTAAGTATACCCATGGAAGTCGCATCTTCCAGTGCAGCAATAATCCCAGTGATCACTGTAGTCTACATAGCAATATGTGTATGTCGCGTCTTGATATTAACCGCATGTATGATCCGAGCGACATTTGGTATTTCCTGCGGTCCAATCGCCCAACGTTACTTCCAATGATCTATAATATTCCGTACTATTCCTCTTGTTGCCATATTGATTCTGCTGCAAAAACAGCCCGTCCTCATTAGAATTCTCTTTGCCTACTGTCACATATTGTGTTGCAATAGCAAGAGCAAGTACTAGCTGAGCTACCCGTATCATGCATAGTTTGGTTAACATGGTGATTTGAAGTAATTCCTGAAATAGAACATATAATGTTTATTTTTTTATAATGTTTTACTATAATTGTACATAGAAAGGTCAATGACACACTTTTGCTCCCACGTTTTAGTTCCAACTTCACCTGGCAAAGCATGAAACAGATATTACTAGTCATATTATTTCCTACAAAGCTTATTTACTTTGGAGTTCGCGTTGCCTTTCTGACAATTAAGACATCATTCAGCTCAATCTACTCGATATAATGCTAAGTATACTACTTTACCTCAATATCACGCTATAGTAAACAACTTTTGTTAACACTTACGCAAATAAAATGTAATTAACAATCTTGAACATGGTATGTTCAGATCTAGAGTCTGGGTTTTCTCAAGTATACACCATAGACTCAGTACCAATGACGTTGAAATTGTTATATACACAGCGTTTTAGGCTTAGATGATTTGTCAGGACGCCTTAAGCTTATCTTCTCATGATCATGAGGTAGTGCGTAAATCAGGGAGTAAGCTACAGATACTTTGTAATTAATTTAAGAAGTCTATCATGTATCAATAAAAAATTGCTTCGCTTTGGTAATATGACTTGTTAGATCGGCCGTTTGAAAATACAAACATATGTTCCGTTTGAGATCTTGAAATTGGCGGGCTAAAATAAATAGGTGTCTTCCACGCTCATGAAAATTAAATGCAATTAACTAGCCCATCGTGAATATTCTGCATATACATGCATACAGCTTTTAACCAATCACTTCTTAGCTTTGTTACGCAGCATTTCCGGTCACTCTCGTGAAATGCCCACACATGCACGCACACATATCTTTGCTGATGTTTAAATTATTTCAATAGTCAAAGGCTTTCACTGTCATATCTTTGAAGGTTGTTTCAAATTGATAACATCTGAACTTGTTGTATAATGATGACATCCAGATCAAACATGCCTTTGCGTTCAATTAGTTTCTTTACGCATTTTAGTTATAGTCCAATATAATAAAGATGGTATCTTGTTGGTATTGAAAACTTTAAAATACATATCTTTCTTACCTGAATAGATGCGCAGCTATCAAAGTGTGAAGCCAATGGTATGGTTTATAAGTCATGTTTACTGTATTTTTTACCTGAAAGCTGTGTAACCTGTTTACTTTCGCTACACTTAGGTTCTATTTATATTCATGTCCCTTTTGGCTGTCCGAGTTCAAAAAGGGTGTGTCGTATTGCACAGTGTTTTCGTAATAACGTTCCTATTGTCATTTTGTTGTCATTTTTGAAAATTAAACTTATGGTTACCTCTTAATCTTCTACCACGAGCTCGAAGCCCAAAATGGACAAAGTCCACCCAATACATCTAGGACGATCACAACTAATTTGAACTTATTCTATTAATTATTGTCCTTTACCTGTAATATAGCTGACTATGGATAAAGTCATGCACCTGTCGTGTCCGTGTATAGATTATTTCAAACAAACTAGTCTAAACTATCGGGACAGATTATAGTAGGATATATGGTTATATACTATTCGTATAATTCATAACAGTACAAAGGAGGACTATATTTAATAAAATGTTTTTCAAACTCATTCTCTGTCATCGTATTACAAACATTGCAAATATGAGGGTTTGTATTTCATTTAAATGATAACTGTGTATGGTCCTGTTGATTGCACTACAAACCTTGTGCTATGAAGGTATCAATAATGATGCCTTGCATCTGTCATTGATACTCTGCCAATAAACTATTCACAATATAGCAATAGAGCATTATTTGCTTGTAGTATGTTCGTGGCATTAGGTTACACAAAATAAGGTACTAATTAATCAAAATAATGACAACAACGTAAAATGTAAATGAAACATTTCACAAACAATATTGGAATATAAATGTAATTATGAAAGCAACTACTCTGATACACTTTACTAACTTTGAATACGATAGAAATAGGGAAGGTTATTTGAATACATTTTGAAGACTTATTTAATTGTCTGACATTGCAATTTAAGATACACAATCCATTTTACGAAATGAATATTTTGAATACATAAACATAATACGTTATCGCATCATTTTTTATATACTAATTTCAAGTAATAAAACTAACTTGTCTCAACAACAAATATTACAACTGTTTATGTAACAAAATTATGTATCAAAATGTATACTTCCTAAAATGCATATACAAATATTTTACTTAAGCCGATAGTTCATCATCGTTTCTTAAATATGCTGTTAAATTTTGTCATGCATTTTCATGATCAACTGTCAAAATAACGATGTGAAACAATCCTGTAAATTTCACGTTCAAAAAGGGAAAAATGTTCACCTGTACTAGTTAAGATCACAAGCACTGGTATGCCCCAAGAATATATTTGTAATACCAATACCAGCTAGTCAGTGAATAAACGGTTAGTAGGACTTGCTCTCTCTCTCTCTCTCTCTCTCTCTCTCTCATAAGTTTAGGTTATCGGATGTAGACCTTGGAAAAATATGTTACAAATTATAGCAAAGTAAAGTAAAGCAAATCATGAAACCCTTTGGTCATGTGCAGTTGAGAACAACCTTACATACCGACATGCGTCTCGCCATTGAACATTAATAACTGTCTGCCATGCAAAAATACACCGACAAAGATTTGACTTTTTTCGAAACCTATGTCATCTCCTCAAGATAAGTCGGTTATAAGGTGTACATGATATGACATATGTGTTATCGAATAAAAGCAATCATAAAGTTGGGATATTTACCTATTTAGAACCAACAAAATTAGATGATGTTCATATAGATCAGTAGAAATATATCGTAGGTATAAAATTTACATTATGACGTGTGTGTTTGGGATTTGAAGTTTTGAACGTAACTTTAAATATGTTACGTCATTCCGTTATTATGTCTGGAGTGTGGTAGTTTATAGTGATGAGTAACACTGAGGCGTCATGCCACATACATGAAGCATAATGTCCAACCTTGTCACATTATCCTGACACCAGGTCGACAATTTCTAACTTTTTTCTCTTAATAAAGAGTGCCTCATGAGGCAGCTGCTAATAACATTTTTATAAACAGAAACATCAAATATGTGAAATTTGTACATAACAAGAACATGAAATAAGTAAAATTTGTGAAAAAAAGAAATAATAAGTGACCAGCATCAAGTAAGCATACAAAACATTAAAGAGATGAATCAAATACATATACAATACAAAACTATATAAAATGCTATTAATAAGAAACTTCAAGTACATATAAAATATAAGTGAGAAATAGCAAGTATCAAATGTACATAATACGAAAACACAAGTAAATATAATGATTATCAAATAAGGAACGTCAAGGAAGTTTAAAATGTACATAATAAGAAATGTCAAGGAAGTATAAAATGTATGTAATAAAAAAGGCAAAGTATTAAATACAAATAAAAAGAAACATAAAGTTCCTTTATTTGCATAAACATCAACGAAGCAAACAATTCAATTAATGAGAAATTCAAGTAAAAACTGTATTTATGAGAATCTTTCACCAATATTTACGAATAAATTCCGTCTGATACAGAATGCATGAAACATATATAGGATAATTGTGGTTCACCTGTCTATTCTGCAAATTCACCGTATCGTCAGCACACAACATAGGATATAAAATATTTCTTGTAAAATAATACTGGAATGTAAGATCGAATAATCATATAATAACATTGCTTATGTGAGTGGTAGCCAAACCATCTGTTCTTGTTACAGGACGAAACCGGGTAGGATGGAATCTTGCGAAAACACTTGATACAATTATGAAAATGAGATGTGTATTTAAAATGCAAATGAATAATTTATAACTATAATAGCAGTCCGAGAGAGAGAAAGAGAGAGGGAGAGAGAAAGAGAGAGAGAGAGAGAGAGAGAGAGAGAGATAACCGAGAGGGAGACTGAAGCACAAATGTAGTCAGTGGGAAAGGAAAACCGAACGCAGGTGCATATAGAAAATAGGGAAATTCAATTTCATACAGACAAGAAGGAGAATGTAAGAACATCTGGGGAGACAGAAAGATAGAGGGAGGGAGACGGAAATGCTGCATAATTTAACATGATTTGATCTGGCAGGCGATGGGAAATATGTATGATGCATGTTAAAGTTAAACGTTGAGAAAACGAAACCACATTTAACCTACTGTGAAGTATTGCTATTGTGACTTTGAATTATTGATTATATCACATTTCATCAGTAATTGTCTTTCTCAAGTATTGCTTTTCAAATGCAGACCAAACCAGAAATTATACTCGTATTACATAGATAGTAACAGTGTAAACTGTAAAATACAACTCTTCGGATAAGCATCGAATCGTCTCTGTCTCAGCACTAAATTAGACAAGGACACTCTAAAATTAGCCTTGCCCTTGCTATACACCTCGTATCATAATACTTCTTTTCAGCATGGTGACGACCATTGACTAAGTATTAAAAGAATACAATCATACCAAAAATAATCGAGACTGACCTTTATCCAGTGCCAAGGAACAGGAAGGTTAAGTTTGATTTATACAATTCAGTTGAATTTTACGACAACGTTAATTTTACCAATCAATTACTTTTTGTGGTCGTAGAATAATGTTTACAAAGTAATTGGGAAACTCGCGTTGCGGAAATAGAATGATGCTTGCCGAATAATTTCGTTATCATAATCAGGGCCGGTGCTAATATATAGGCAAACTAGGCAGCTGCCTATGGCGCTGATTTTTTTTTTTTGGGGGGGCGCAGTTTTAATTTTTTTTATTGTTTATAAGTTTGGAAATTGATATCTTCGGGGAGAGGCGTCAGAATCTAACATTGCCTAGGGAGCCAGATAGTCTGGCCGAGTCTGGCGCCGGCCCTGATCATAATGAAAATGAAAATGTGGATAATATATATAATATTAGCCGAAATGCGACCTTAGGTAAACATCAGAGCAACCTTTTAATCGACCGCGGTCGCCTAAAGGATATATCTATTGTCGCCCAAAAGTCAGACAAGATTTTCTACTGTTTCTGTGGAAATAAAACTGTATTAGTCACTTGATATATATAGATGAGATAGTAATAAGGTTAAAACTTATTTTTAAGTCAACTTTATTTAAAAGGATGCTTAGATGTTGAAATTTTAATTTTGAATTTTTTTTGCGCTGCAATCTTTCGGCGACATCATGTTTATTACGTGGTTCCTGGACGTTTCGTCCCATATATTACGTATATCTTTATTTGTAGCGTGTATGTTTATATCATTAAAATAGATTTTAAGTTTATTTTTGATCATCATCGTTTTACATATCGCACCGTTATCATATATAATAAAATACCATACACCACATACTAGCTAAATATTTTGCCCACTTCTAGGTTTAAGCTCCCATAGTGAAACCTTCCAGCATAATGCGCATGGTTATATATTGGCTTAGTCAGTTTCCGGAAAAGCAGTCTCTATATTTTAAAAAATAATCGCGGGTTTGCAGTTGCCTAACAGAAAACGCATTGTAATTACTGCTAATATAATACAGGGACTTGTAGACGTAACAGGGATCTAGCAGTGTATCCAATATGACGAATATTCCAAAGTATGGAAGAGGATGGTTGATCATGCATTTTGACTGAATGTAAGTGTTGCTTGTTTATTTCGTCAATATCTCCTGTTGCAAACTGGGCCAGAATAGGTCGCAGTGACTTGCATCATTCTTAGATATGGTGCATACTGTAAATTAAAGATTGGCTTTTGATTTAATCTACTTGCAATTTAGGTGCTGGAGATACTACACAAGGCCACACCATTATGGGGTGTGTGTGTGTGTCTCGTATCGTTGCTTAGGGTAGTTTACCTTTAAAAAACTATTTGGAGTAACGTCGTTTTCGCCCGTCATAACATGCAAGACGATTCCCTATAAAGAATATCGGGTACAGAGAAAATACCCCCAAGACAACACCCACCTCCCACCTCTTATAAATAAAAGACAAGACATAATAAAGTGCTATACTTTATTTTTCCTGGCATCCATTAAAAAGTACTTAGTTAATTAAACACCCTATCACCAAATACTAAAACCCCATCATTCAAATAACACCTGTTCTTTTCTTATATTGGCCCCAAGTGGCCGAGTAGTCTAAAGCGCTCTCCGTTATGGATCACTGCCATCTCACCCCTATCTGCGTAGGTTCGAGTCTCAGATTCGGTCAATGTGGGTTGAGAGAAAGCTTGCCAGTAGCTTCTCGAGGGTCGGTGGTTCTTTCCGGGTATTTCCCAGGTTATTTCTCCACCATTAATACTGGCCGCCATGTATAACCTATCGTATGCTTAAAAATGGCATTATACCCTACAACAACAACTTTTCTTATATGTGTGACTATTAATATAATCCAGGATAATTACTGGCGTGATTGGCCACTACATGTGTATGTTGTACCTGACTTGACCATGCTTCTGGTGCATGACTTTGTGTTTGGATTTGTCCTGACATAGTCACATGATTGGCCTGCCATGATGGACTCAACTGGTATCATGTAATATATATTTCAGTAATTTACATTATCAAGTTGTAATGTATGACACATATTTTCAAATTAAACAAATGATGAATGATCATTCTGAAAAATGAACACTGCACCTTCAGAACAAGCATAAAATTACCCATCTGGCCACATCTAGATCTGTCATTGATGATCAAAGATTGGTGATTCCAAATCAGATAGTGGAAATTACCTGAAGAAAGATCTTAAGAAAGAAACGACCGTTTTCAGTAGTGAATGGGAGATTTAATTTACTTCAGTGAAAATCAGTGGATCACATGGTAAATTGTCTATACTGCTAAACCTTTGTTTAGATCTGCTTAGTTACATATGGGTGATAGGGGGTGGGTTGGCATGGTTTACACTACTTTAGGCACTATTAAAACTTGGTATTAGCTTTACTTGTCATACAACAGAAGAGGTTATGTGATTGTCTATCATGCATCATTTGTTATCCCTCCATCTGTCTGTTACTGCTAATTTGTTATCAAATCTCCTAAACTACAATGATGGTGTCAGTAAACCTTTTCTTACACACGCATTCATCTCAAGGTCATGTCGGTCCTAAATGAAGACGCTGCTGCTCAGACATCCAATATGAAAACAGAGTTTTCACCAGAAGTCTTAACATACAGGTATCGTCTAGCTGAAAATCTTGTCATTATTTATCAATGGATGGTGATGTAATATTTTAAATAAAAGACTTCTCATGCTGTTTAGGTGGTCTTAAATGAATAGGGTGCTGATCCGAGTTCTATTATAGATGTCGCAGCCTTGATCGATCTTGAAAGCATTTTATCATTACTCCTCGATTGCAAATAGTTTTGTGACAATGGTGCTGTTCACAAATCCAATATGGCTATCATAGTGGCCATTTTGAGAACTTTGTCATCACTTCTTGTGCTAAATGGATTTCTTATTAACATGTGAATTTTACTAAAAGCTTAAGATATCTAATGAAAATAGTGCCACTCAGGCCACCACAGTGGCCAATTTTATGGTCATATCAGCATGGTGTTTTAACTGAGAGACTTGTTGTGATGTCTAGTTGGTCATAAATGACAATGATGCTAAACTGATGACCCAAATGGTCATTTGGAAATTCTTGCTCTACTCTTCAATGGAAAGTCTTTTTGAGATGGGTATTCGTCAAAAGAGTTCTTCTGTTGTCTAGTTAGTCCTGAATGAAAACAATGCAAACTGACTCACATTATCACCACTATGCTGGCCATGTTGAAAGTGTCGTTACCTATGCTCCTTCTAAATGTTTGCCTTTATCAACATAGGGTTTTCACCAACAGACTTCTTATGATACCTAGCTGTTTTTTAAGTGCACATGTTGCCATTGGTAGATCAAATATTAATGTATTGAAAAACGTTGTTGTCACTACCCCCCCCCCCCCCAACAAGCATGGATGGTTATATTGTCATTAGGATTTCACTAAAAGAGTTTTAATATTGTCTTGTTACAACTCTATTTTATTCAACTAAGTGAAAGAAAAGATAAAAATCATCAAGTTTTGTGAAATTCAGCAGATAATATATTTCCTTTCAATATAAAGATCTTAACAGATTCTTCCTTCACCGTTAATACTGGCCGCCATGTTAAGCCTATCGTGTTCTGAAAAATGACGTTAAACCCACAACAATAACAAAAACAACAAAATGACCGTTAACAGTGTATAATCATTAAGAAAAATAATATAATATGCATAACAGTCTACTCAGTCTTTACCAAAAAAAATATCATTGTATTAAATTACTGGAAATTCTTCTCACTCAGAAAAGCATTAATACATTTTAGGGACACTTTTTATTTTTATTTTAGTAAAAGTAGTATTTGTTATTATAGTGGAGAGATTGTTGTTGTTGTTATTTTCCGGAAGATGACACTGAACTGTGTGCATGAAAATTAGATGTTACTCAGGAGTTGCTCTTATTTTTGCATAGTATATTCCCAGCAAGAGAAAAAAATACTTAGATCAAAAAACATAACTGCTGCACTATGAATTTTTCTTTTGTATATCCAAGTAGGAAAAGATGCAATTTGGATCTTCCAATTCATCTGTTTTGAAAACACAAATAAAAAGTGAGGGGACTGTTCCTTAATTTATAATGAACTATTTTCCCAGTAATAAACTACTTGCAATTGGATTTTTTTACATGATAATTAAGTGTTGGCAGTTTTTAATCAATATATTACTGCATTAATTGCCATCTTCCTTTCGTTTGTTAGAATCACAAATGTGAGCACAATAACCTCAACCGGTAAGCTGTTTTTACAATTTTATTTATATTTAATTGCCATAGCTGAACATAAAACTACATTATACATATACATAATACTTATCACAGGTAATTCCAGCTGTTCCCTACAGGAAAATGGTCTACAAACCCATTTATAAGAGCATCTGGTGGCATAAAATCTTGGTATGAATAAAGTTGAATATCATTATTATTACTTCTTGACTCACAGTTATGGATGACAGGTTATACATTGATATAGCATTGCATGCTAATGATGGCACCTACCCAGCAAACCTGGCAACAATCAAAGCTCTCAGTAAGAGAAAGAGTGAATGGAGGTTAAAAGCTTTACTGCAAGCTGTGGTATGCTTTATAAAGATGACTTCTTAAAAGAAATGAAGCATCAGCAGTCCTAGCAAGCTTTCATTTTGGTTAGTAGTACTTTAAAAAAATAATAATCATAATATAATATTAATGAAATTCTAAGATACTCAGATAACATGTACGAGCGTGGGTCTATTGGCCGTACTCCACACAAAAAACAAACAATATAAAACTACTTGCTAAGCTACTTAATATATTGATACATTCATACTGTATCAAATCCAATTATCCATCATTATGGCAGCCATCATAGAAATATTGTTACTGTCATCTCATGAATGGAAAATCATATTGACATGTGATTTTGCACCAGATGATTTATTATCAAGCCTATATGAAAGTAAATGACAATGGTTCCAATCTTTCAATCAGCATGGCTACCATTGTAGCCATCTTGAATTTTTTGTTGCATTCTTCTGAATGGATAGTTATATATACATTTGGTTTTCACCAAAAGGCTATTAATGGTCATAAATGAAAACGTAAAAGTGACATCCACAATGGCAACTATGGCAGCCATCATACAATGTTAAGGTCTTTTTAATTCTCTCACATTGTTTTATTTTATTGCATCCATTATGGTTCTCATGGTGGCCATTTTGAAAATTGTCTTTTTCCTCCAGAATGTAAGAGGTAGTTTCCACACCATTAGTTAACAGAAAAAAAACAACAGTCATTGGTTCCTGGAAATTCATTTCAGCCAGCAGAGTATCATCGTTTGAAGGAGCTCGTGTTTTACTTATCTTAGCTGTAAAGCCAAGTGAGCTTTTGCTATTAACGCCTTTTTGTGCCTTGGTATTGTCTTTCGTCCATCGTGCATAATTTTATGTCCATCGGCAACTGTTATATTAATCATGACACACTATTTTCAACCAGACTTGTCAACCTTGGAAACACGTCCAGGTTTAAATTATTGCATTCTTGTTTTATGGTTTTGAGTTCGAAAACCTTATTTTTATTATTGAATATGGTGATTTTTGAGAAAAGAAAAGGCTTTTTTAATATATTTTAAACAAATTAACATGCTCTTTTACATTTCTTACTTTCAATCTTGCGTATGTTTTCTTTCTCATCAATCCAAACGGAAGGTTGTATTCCTTTACATCTGTGCTTTGCCCATGTAAATTGGTGATTTCATTAGTCTTACCACCCGTCATTGACTCATGAATCAAACAAAATAGGTAGATCATTTGAGTCCAGGTACACATGCAAAAGGTCTGACAAGGTCTTATTCAGAAGAAGATGGACAAAAACACTTTCATGACTTTACTTGCATAAACAATTTTTCATTATGACCCTTCTGCATTACACACAGAGCTTAAGTTTTCGATCAGGCCTATATTGATTGTAGCTATACTACAAATTCTTGTGTAACTGCAGAAATAGGAATATTGATCACCACTACAATGATTATATTTTCTGTAGCAGAGGTAGTTTGAAATTATTTTATACAAATTGCAGCAGAGGATATTTTTATATTAGACAATTACCACACTATATATAAATGGCAAAAAAGTCACAGGTTCATATTATAGTATTTAGAAAGAATGTATTGACATATCAGCTTGTGGTTTTATTTTACCAGATCAGTGAATTATGTACAATGCTACAGGTAAAGATTAAATTACTGTTTCACGTAAATGTCTCGTAAAGATTAGTCAGACTTGTTAAAGACATAGTCTGGACATATTGATAATTTATTAAACTTAGAAATTTTCTTCCAGTAGCAATGATGTACCGTTAAACATGACTTGGGAGAAGAAAAAAATCCTGGAAAGTCCTTTGATATTGTACAGGAAAGATCTGAAGTAGTTAACATTTTGAGAACCCAAAAATGAATAAATACTGCAATGATGATGATTGTGGTGACATTGAAAACATTGAGCGAATATATTAGCCTAAGAGTGATAATCATCAAGAATGAAATAATTAGAGAAAGATGTCTTTAGCATTAATATATTGAATTACGATCAACACCTTTACATGAATACTATGAGACTTTTTCCGACGATGAAGATTCTAAGAAAATGATGCAGTGTAATAAGTTTTGTGGAAAGAGATTCACATGCAAAGAGAAAAGCTATAGTGTTAATATACAAGCATTGCTTTAAGAACATCAGATGTAATTGTACAAGTGGTGGTCATTTATGTTTTGGTAGAAGACATTGTGATCATATTAATCAGCACTCAGTGATTTGATCAGATACTGAATTTAAGAAATTTATATTAAGACACATAATTATATTTGACATTTATCCTTGGTCGATGCAGACTGGTGCAAAAATGTTTGTAAAATGCACTACCACAGGTTTGCAAATTACTTTCACAGCGGTGTATTTTACAGCAAATGGCCATACAATCAAATACTGTCCACTGCGAGTATTTTGAAGAACATATATATATGCTGAGGAGCATATACGCATGACTATACGTACACCATCATTCAAAAAAAAAAATTAGGAGCCCTGGTGTTGACTAACTGGTCTAAAGGCTAAAGGGTTTACCTTTACTGATCACTGCCATATCACATTTGCATGGATTCAAGTCACAGGCTTGGCCAATGTGGGTATGTGAGAAAGCTTGCCAGCATATACATATGGTCTTCAAAATACTCACAAGAATTACAACATAAATTATGATTTGTATGAAAACTCAGATTGATATTTCTGTTAGAATACAATTTATAAATATATAAAGTTAAGTGGCATTGATATGTAATGACATCAGAGGTGTTGGCCTTGGAAAATGTTAACTATTAAGCAGAACTTGCCATTTTGTATACTGTAAATTACATTTACTCGCATGACATATTGGTATAGGTGTCTTAAATGCGGCATCCGAATTAAATCACATGACCAGCTTTTCCGACCTTATGGATCTGTTCGTGAGTATTATTGAGCACTCCGACATTGATTCGCTAAGATATATGTCAATAAAAACACTCTGTAAGGTTAACACTGTTGAGAAAACATATGTTAATGAAGTAACATCCAGGGTTGAAACCATTGCAGCTTATGATCCTGATAGAGAAAGAAAAAGGCAATTATTGATGGAATTTGTATTTAGAGAAAGATTTTCCTTTATATACCATTAAGAGTAAATGCAAAAGTTCAGTTGGATATTTCCATTCATCGCAGAGATTTCAGTGCTGCTAGCAGTGGTAAAATCAAAATTTTTTAGGTGTCTTTATGCGGGGGAACATGCATTGAGGATTCCACAAATAATAGAAAATAGCATTGTTAACCTAGATTTGACAACGTGACCTAGAATGCATTGGGTAACATACATACTAAGACCTAAACATTTTTTATATTTTGACTTGTATTAGCTGGTCCCACCGCCTAAAATTGTGAATTATTTAACCCATGGCGATAGCCCAGACTGACAGCCAGCATTGTCAGATGGGCCAATATATGGTCATGTTGTTGTTAAAGAATTTCATGCACATAGGCATTCACCATCCAGGCAAATGTGTATTGAAATTACGTTTAAGTTTGCTTAACATTATTCAAAGTGTTTGTTAATATTTACTCAGATGTATTGATGAAAATCTTAGCAGATTTTCCACTAAGGCAGATTTGGCTTAGTTTACCAGCCACATTGTTGCTAACATTGACCCAGGTGAGATTGTGAACATTGAAGATCGAACTGGTAAACTTAAAATGTGTAACATGCTATTTGTGGAATCGACACGCCAACAGCCTTTGGTCTGAGTGTGGTATGAATCGCAACTACATTGACTATTATAGCTACACCCAGTGGATTTGTTGGAACCAGTGTCACAGATGGTGCTGGTAAAATTATTTCGTCATGGCGGATTCTGGAATACGTGCCTATTCCAAAATTTTCATGGCAGCACAAAGCAGTTTCATTACATTTAATAACTAAATGGCTATTGAGGATGAAAGAATTAGCATGGCCGAGTTTGAGTTAGTGTTGGTGGAAATGGAAAACCACTGGCAATTCGGTGCACATGTACGAAACCAGGGGTTTGTGGATTGACAGAGAGTATAAGTCGAGTAATTTCCTTTCAAAATAAAAAGTTTATAAATACCAAAAAGAAGCGTGGTTTTCAAGTAGAGTGATACTCTACATGAGTATCCTCTTGCATGGTTGCCTGTTGGTAACTTTCATGGATTACGCATACATGTGTGATTTCATAAGATATGATGACTAAGTCATGCTGGATAGGGGGTTGTCACCTGTATCAGTAACTGTTACAAGTCTATAGTCATAAACTAAGTCATAGGAAGAAGAAAAACTGACAAGTTTTGTAAACCATATCAAAGAATTTAAATATCAATGTTTTGAAAATAAAATCTAAGAGTAACATATAATTATGAACTGAATCCTAGATAATCATAATACGGTCCAAAATAATGAAATGTTCCGAATAATTTTCAGATCGAGGAATATACTTGTTTACCAACAATCCTGATGTGTCAAAATGGTGTCATCCAGAACTTGTTTGAATAATTTACACTAGTTCCAAAATCAATTATAGTCCAATGAGCACTTTCTATTTCCACTGAATAATCCAAACATTTCCAAAATCAGTTTCTTTTTAACTTTGTATGGACAGTTAATATCTAACCTCAATATGATTTTGAAGTATTGGCAAGAGAGACAAAACTGTATCACCAGGTTGAAAAGGTCTTTCCTTTGTACTTTTGACCTGCCTTAATTTTAATTTTGAGTGAGTAGACATAATTTTTACATCTGGCTACTTCACAATCAGAGATATAATTTAGAAAGATTAGTACCAGATTCCTCTTCAAATAAAGCATTTTGTTTGAACAAGTCCGTGGATAATATATGTCCAAAATCTTGTTCAAAAGCACTGAAACCAGTCTTTGACAAATTAAACAAGATCTGCAATATTTGGAAACATGATGTAAAAAGATGTAAAAATGATGCAAAAACTTCTGATAGGCTTCCTTGACTCCTAAATGACCAGCCAAGATAGCTACATGAGCTAAACTATGAATTTCCTATCTATATGACATACGAGCAACAGTCTGATAGCTCAATGACCACTCTTCGCCAGCGTGTGCCTCAGGTGGTTTCTATTTTATCATAACGACCCCATTTTCCAAAACTATCAAGTTGTTACATCTGCAGAATCAGCTTCACTAATAACCCTCTGAAACGAACAGGAGATAACAAGATCTGTTTCCTTTTCGACGACAAGTGAATGTCATTTGCCAGCCTGATTAGAAATAAGAGAATGAGTAGTTACAATATGATCACAATGACCGATTCCTTTTTATTGATCAGTACCAGGAGCAAAGGTGTCCTCATCAAACGTCTTACCAACGTATGTGTCAGACGATGGAATAATGTCCAGAAAAACATCATTCCCAAGAGCGTTTCGTTTTTGCCATTTATAAATAAGGGATTGACCGTTACAAGTGGATTAACTATAACCTTATATCCAGCTAAGTCGTTGACTATCAATAAAAGAACATCCTCAATGGGCATGGAACTCACAGCGCTGATAGTCGTTGGTCCTGAAACTAGGAGTGAAGACAAATTAACGTTAAGGAGTGGAATTCAAAGAAAAACGCACTCTACTCCTAAACAAGAACACTTTCATCAGAATAAGACTTCTCAGACAAAGGCAGAATACCTGATAATAAAATATAGCGAAAAGCTCCTTCTTCCCTTAATATTTTTATTGGGACAGGATTGACCCAATCACCAATCAGTGATATAGAACCTTTTGACATAATATGGCTTATAATTCTCCATATAATCTGACCGGGGTCTATTTGACTCGGCAAATGTATTTTTCCAATACATGACTCTGACCTTGACCTCAAAGCAATAAACTTTCTCAATAGCTGTCTTTATTCTTTAGCAATAATAAATAATGTACTTGTTCTATTCCACTGAATAATCAAAACAACTGTTTTCTTCTTAAATAATAGCTAAATACAACATAAAATTCGTCTGCAAACTCATTTTAACATATGACATTATAATCCAAAATAGGAATGAATTTGATTGCTCAGTTCTCTTATCATCATCATCGTCATCAGTCTCATGACCCAGTGTGGTCTTTGAGGCACTGTGCTGCTGAACATCTGACCAGTTCCCTCCACTTGTCTCGATCATGTGCCAATGCCTGTGTCTCCGCAAAACTTGTCCTTGTCCATTCTATGATGTTGTCAATCCACTTTTTCTCTGTCTACCTCTCCTTCTGCCACCCTGGACGCTGCCCTGCAGGACTGTTGTGGATAGACTGTTGGCTCTAGTGAAATGGCCATACCATTTCAGCTTTTTCTTTTTGACGGTGGTGAGTAGGTCCTCATATTGGCTTACTTCGCGCCTGATGGTGTTACGCACTTCTTCATTTGTGATGTGGTCCATTAAAGAGATACTAAGGATGGTTCTGTAGCATCTCATTTCAAGTGACTGGATTCTTCGTTGTAATTCTGCTGTCAGAGTCCATGCCTCACATGAGTACAAAAAGACTGAGATCACTAGAGCTCGCAATAGTAAGATTTTAGTTTTCAGACAGATATTCTTGTCTCTCCAGATGGGTCTTAGCTTTGACATAGCTGCCATTGTTTGTGCTGCTCTTGACAAAATTACTGCTCTTGATCCCTCTTCAGTGATTATGGAACCCAGCTATTTTGAAATGGCTCACTGTTTCCAGTGCATGTCCTCTGACTTTAATCTTGGCTGAGCTTTGTTTGCCACTATTTATCATCCGTTTTGTCTTCACAGCGCCGTGTCCAATCTGGAAGATGTTTCATCCAGGTTCTTCACTAAGGTGGCTAGCTCATCTTCACTGCCTGCCAGCCCATCAATGTCGTCTGCAAAGCGGAGGTTGGTAATGTTACGCCCTCCCATGCTGACTGTCCCACAGTGGTTTTCCAGGGCTTCGCTCATGATGCGCTCTAAGTAGATGTTGAAAAGCGTGGGTGACAGGAGACAGCCTTGACGCACTCCCACTGTTGTCTGGAACCAGTCCCGCACAGCATCTTGGGCAATTACTGCACTGGTAGCTTTGGCGTACAGCTTCTTGATGGTATTGGTTAACTTTTGACCTATGTTATACTTCTTCATTGTGGCCCACAATGCCTCATGCCACACTCGGTCAAAGGCCTTTTTGAAATCTATCAACACATGATAGATGTCTTGTTGGTGTTGCGAGTACTTTTCGCACAGAACCCTGGGATTGAATATTTGTTCTGTTGTGCTTTTTCCACTCCGGAACCAGGCCTGTTCTTCAGCGATTATTTCTTCTGCTTGTGGTTTCAGTCTGTTCAAGATGATCTTCAGCATTACCTTACTAGCATGGCTGATCAAACTGATAGCTCTATAATTTTGGCACAGCTGGAGTGTGCCTTTTTTGGAAAGTGTTATAATCAGTGACTGGGTCCATTGTGTTGACCATTCACCTGTCTGCCAGATCTTGTTGCATATTTTTATTAGGAGCTCTTTCACTGATTCTCCCCCATTCTTGATACGTTGAGTTGGGATGTTGTCTACCCCAGCTGCCTTCCCATTCTTCAGTGCTCTTATTGCTGACTCCACCTCTTCTTTGAGAATTGGGAAGTCATCATCATTTGAGGAGTTTGGAACGTCAAGCACCTCTGGGTCTCCTGTGGACTGATGGTTGTAGAGTTCTTGGCAATGCTCAGTCCATCTTTCTGCAATGTCACTCGCTTGTGTGAGGCATTTTCCAGTTTTGTCTTGAATGGTACTGACTCTTGGTTGTTTCTGTCTGGTGAGGCTTTTACAATTTGGAATGCCTTTTTGCTGTTATTCTTTATCAGACTGCTCTCCATTTCTGTGAACTTTTGCCCAATCCAATTTTCTTTTGCTTTGCTCAAGATTTTTCTGATATTTTTGGTTATTTTTCGGTACTGCAATGCCCCTGTCGTGTGTCTAGTGTTTTATAGTTCTCTTAGGGCATCACACAACTTCAGAATCTCTTCTGTAACCCAGGGTTTTTTCTTCGAGCGATGGAGGCCAATGATGTCCTTGGCAGCTGCTGTCATGACTGTGTTGAAGGTGTCTGTCATCTCATTGACATCACCATCCATCACAAGGAGTGGAGCAAATTTTCCTCCAATTGTGGCTTGGGATGACTTGCAGATGTTAGGGTCCTTCAGTTGTTCAAGGTTAAATTTGAGCCTGATGATCTTTGGCTTGTTAATTTTCCTCAGCCTCACTCGGAAGTTCATAATAACGAGGTAGTGATCACTCCCAACATCAGCACCTGGGAATGTGCTTGGCGATGGCAATGCTGTCTCTCGCTCTCATTGTATGCATAATACGACTGTTTGTCGCAACTACTTAATCTAACATATCAAAATACCTGTTCACGTGATCTAATCTATAAAGTAGGAAATAACATTTCTTCTAAGAAGCCACCTAACAGACATGTCCAGCAGGAAACAACCCAAAACGTGTCAACAGATTTACTTATTTTATTATTAGTAACAGCAAACTCGCGCTTCAGTATCTATTCATAAGTACTATGCAATTTGTACGTTCATAAAAACTTGCAAATTTTCAACTAAAGATAATCACTGCCATTTTCAGTCATGAATACAATTTATTTAAAAATATCTACATCAATCAAAAACATATAGTATTGCTCTATTGTTTGTGTGTATGTAAGTATAGCACGTATGCATAAACATTTCGAAACTTTTCGAAGGATAGCAGGTTTGTGTGCTTGAACAGTGATCCAAAAACAGTTGCTAGACTGATTAAAATTAGATCGCCACTGTTGTTCGTGAAGGTCTGACAGCGACAACTTAGGGATCGTGTTCTGGTAACATGTTATTACCATAATCACTAATTTTATCAGCCAGTCAGATGAAACGTTATATCTTTGCGTTTAGAGACTGAGCAGTGTGGATGAAGGATAACAATGCGTAAGGAACGATTTGATTCACTGTCAGATATCGCACTAAAAACAAAACTGGTAGCTAGATTGTAAATGTGGCGTATTATATTTTTTAAATGAAAAAATATCATTATCATTCCCAAAATTCTCGTTTGGCTCCAGGAACGCACAATGTTAAATTCCTGTTTGGCTCTAGAGTGCTTCTTATGTAAATCTACAGATGGTATAATTTTTAAAACAAATTTCTCATCTGACTCTAGGGTGACCCATACATGAACTCTCCGGCAATGAAAAATTTAGAACAAATTGGAAACGGGTAAGAGCTGAATGATTTTGTGTGTGTGTGTTTAAATTTTAAATTTCACACAACTACACCAACAACATGAGTGGAATCCTAACATTAGATTCTAAATCATGCCGGAAATACATGGAGAAAAACAAGACGCACATAACATTCATTCACCAAAGACAGACACCAGACTAGTAGAAACAGATACAATGGACACACAATTCTGCATTGTTTTAACTACTATAGTGATATGGCTTCGCATTGTATGTTACCAAAACGAGTAATACAGTAGTGACATGTTTAGGACTTAAAAAGTTGCTATATGGTTTAAAACCTATCAAACACTTCAGGAGCGGGTGATAAATCATAAAGTACATAATGCACTATCTTCTGAGTTGACACAAGTACTTACACACCTTTAAACAATCAATGGGCATTTACAACATCCCAAGGATTGGTATCTGGAAAATAAATGGCATGGCCACTACTGACAAAAGGTAATCACGCAATGGCCAATAATTACAGCCCGTTTACACTCACCGGTGTTCTTTGCAAAGAGCTTGAACATATTGTCTGTTCTAATCATAAAGCACTTGGATAACTATAATAATCATGATGCATTACGTAAATTCCAGAATTCGAAACACACATTGCTAAGTTATTAATGATCGGACTAAATATGTGGATAGAGATGACCGAGTAGACCATTTGTATTTTTGACTTTGAGAAAAGATTTTGACAGGTCCACCATGAATTGTGGAATTGCAAGCAAATCTCAACGCTGGATAGGCGCTTTTTATGTTTCCGAGAAAATTATGTAGTGACAAATGGTCCCAAATCTGGATGGTGTTACAAGTTTATGCTCTTAAAACAAGTAACGAAAAAGTGAAAGCTTGGTAAACTTAAACAAATACTTTGTTTGCCTTGAATAAAAAGTGAAAATTAAAAACGAATTTACGGTATTACAAATTAAATCCAAATAATGATATAAGTATAGACACAAGTCCTAATAATTTAAAACTCTGAATAAACTTGGTAGAAATCCAAATTAAGTTTAATGCTGAAGGAGTTGGTTTGTCTGTGATGACCTGAATCATGCTGATGTGCCAACGGTCTTTTGTTGAAACACTAATAAAATTCTAGGTTTTAATTCACTGCAAATCCTAAAGAATGTGTCTATCCAAGAATATTACTTTTTGTGAGCATTTCCAGAGAGAAGTATCATTGAATTAAATAATGTGAAGAAATACATTCCAAATTAATAATGGACACAACAATAATACAAATTATTTATTTGGCACGAATGAATAATCGTTCCAGTGTCAAGATTGTAATGTCCTCAGCTTGACCTCAGTTCACAATTAAACGGAAAAACCTCAGAAGAAACAAATCGTTATCTAATGCAAAATAACCTTTCAGAAAGTTCTGAATGATTACAAATATAAAAAATGTTGTTTGTAATTAGAAAGTATGTTACTAAAATTATAGCATATAACCTGGACAATATCAGGTAAATTGTAGTGGAATGCGAATAGCATAGACTAAGACCCAAATAAACATATTTGCTTATATTAATAATGATCCTGATAATAACCCATGCATATAGAAAATATTGTTCTACGTATTAGTTGTTTACAGAATAAATTAAAAACATAAAACAATTCAGGTCAAGTAGAAAATAAACTTGATTTTGGACAAGGTTATGTCCAATATGCAATATTACTTTGCAGTAGTATATAATGAAACATAAAAAATAAAAAAATAACAAACAATGTAAAGTAGACGTACATAATACTAGTACAACGTATATTCTAGAGTACCGCAAGGAACAATACTTTGACCAGCACTCTTCTCCTAACAACAGCAGTGACATTCTAATTGAAATTGACTAAGAACGTCGACTATTCGCAGATGACTGTTATGCTTGTCGATGAACTTGTTGATTACTATCACAGTGATTAATTGTTAGATAAATGAATAATTAAATGATCATACACGAATCGCATCGTAGGCCAGTTATGGTCAGGGTGGTAAATTCACGATTACCAGTATACAAAATAACTTACGGAGATGGATTGGGTAATGTTGTTCAAGGTTTATTTGCGGGAACGGCTCCCAAAGCAATACCAATTGTAAAGCAATTATCAATGATAGCTATTGACGTTATTCGTGATAAAGCTACTGGTGCTTTGGTAATCTTGCCAGTAAAGCATTTTTTGCAATCAAGGATAGACTATCACAATTAATACGCAGACCTAAAAAAGATTTACCACCGGTGAAATTACCAAGTACTGAAGTGATGCTTGAAGACGTTAGTAAAGTAATAAATAAGCTGCAAATCAAAAATTAGCAGAGTTGATAAATCAAGGGGCTGAACAAATAAATACAAGTTTAGTGCTGCAAAATTCGAGACTTTTACAACGTACCCATGGCGTCATTCCACCGACAGGTTTTCTGGAGTTGTATCTGTTATATTGAATAGCGGAAGCGAAGAAGCATTTATTCTGGAAGCAGCCGATAAGAAATTAACCGCAACATCTTTCTGGTGGTGTCTAGGATTTGTAGCTAAAACACCTCAATTGTTTACTGTATAAAATATAGTGAACACTTCAGGCGTGTACAGGTATAATCAAGCACGTGAATGGCAAGCGAACTTAAAATATCGAGTCGAACAATATACGGTAAAAATAAAGAAATATCGACGACGACGAGTTATTGTTGACGTAATCGTTTATTCAGTATCCGCTACTGTTGTGTCCACAGGCGTATTATTATCAACGATAACAATGATGGCGCCAGTAGCCGTATCAATCTGTATTTCAGCTACAACATCAATTGCAGGTGTGTTAAATATCATTACAAAAAAGATAAATACCTGCACGAATAAAAAATTATCCGATTACATAATAAAGTTGCACGCGGCGACGGTAGCATACTCGAAGTTATCTTCGTTGTTATCGACGGGTCTTAATGATGGAATTATATCTGATGGCGAGTTTACAGAAATGATTAGCGTATACAACTCTGCCGATATTAAAGGTACACGTATTAATAATGACATCACTGGATCTACTTCAGCAGATCGTGACAAACACAACTCCGCACAAGACTACGATGATCTCGGTAAGTTCGATTAATCCTGAATTTAACGTCAGTTTTCCAACTGCAATTCCAGTAAAAAAAATTGCACTAGCACAATTGAGAGTGTATTACAGTTGGCCAAATATCAGGCAGAAATCATTTAATGGTACACCAGCAAATAATTCGCTCGTATTTGCCAATAAAAATAAAGATGATGGAACACCTGACTGGATTGTTGTTGTATTGCCGACTGGCAGTTATGAGATTGAAGAGATCAATGAAGAATTTCAACGCAGAATAAAATCAATAACGGGAAAAGTGCAAAGTTATCAATCGACGTTCATGAGCCGACGCTATCTTCTGCGATTGAAATACATTCACCTGATTACGCCGTTGATATTTATCAATCATCGATAAGATCAGTATTAGGTTGGCATGATATTGCGCCAGAATATCATGGACTACCAGAACCATGTCGCGTTGATTTTATTACGGATGAAAAATCGTTTATAACAACTCCAAAATACCGAGGCAAATACCCGTGCATGCAGACTGGAATTCGCCTAACTACTGCTAATGGTGAATCTCTTCCTAGAATAATAAATAATGTGCGTACTATCGAAGATGTAAGAGTAAATCCACACGTTGATGAAGGATTTATTAAATCCTATTTCGAACCTGTTAAATTTGAATTTAAACAATCAATCAACAAACTACGAAATTTCTTTTCTGACAACTACATTGATGATGTCAAACAACAAATCATTTAGACGATAAAACATCTAAATCAGGTTATATCAGATCTTAGACACGTTAATAAAACTATCATTTGGAATATGATTCACTTCGGTGATGAAATTGTTGATAATTATAAAGCTAAACCATGGTTTCTCAGTCATTATAAGATAACTGAACAACAATTACCAACATTTATAATACCAGAATTTAAAATCGATGAACTAAAAAAATCACTCAACGATCTTATTACAGAACTTTTTTAAAATCATCGAATCATAGAGAAAAATAGCCCTGCTAGCAACTGTTTTCAAACATAATAAGGACCCAGACGGCGGCGACAGACATGTATCACCAGGAATTGTCAATATAACTTCGATGGTTCCAGTTAATCTCGTTTGTGATGTGATCGATGGTAGCTATAGTATAGGATCTTGGAAAATCAAATCAGGCTCAACAAGGATACATTTTATACACGTTCACACCACAAGTGCTTCCTGGTGATTTGATCGTGCAAGTACCAACCAAACCTGTTTATCTACGGTGTCATAATAATACGTTAACACGAATGAATTTTAAACTAACTGACCACCTTGGACACTTAATTGACCTACGGGGAGAAGAATTGATAGTGAATCTGCATGTGAAATATTAAGGCCTGTTGCAATAACAGATAAAGCCACCGAGATGTTAAAGTTTCATGTGTGGAGCGTTAACGGTTGGTTCTTGCTGTTTAATCCTCAATGATAAGTTGAAACACAAAAAATGATCATTTTTTCTCATCGACGTCATGAATGAAGTTTCATAAATATTTTATATTATTAAGAAAATGGAAATTTCATTCATCACCCATTATCATATATGTTAGATTTAAAATCCTTGATGACCTTTGACCTTGAGCACATAAAATTATTAAAATTTCACACCTGGATGGTTTGGTAGATACGATGATACAGATTGTTAATCTGACCCTTGGCAAAAGTGGCTTTTTCCTGTAATAATATTGTTTCAGCCACGTTTGCCATACCCATGATGGTGGGGAAAGTGGCTTTTTCCTATATAACATTGATTTATGCCACTTTCCCCATCATAAATAGAAATATGATAGTTCCTTTATCAATGATAGAGCAATTATTTTGTCAATGTCAGTGAATAACATTTTTTTTTTTTCATGATGGTGGGTGAATTATATAGTATGGGAGTTTTCACCCATTAATAAAAACGTGTGTAGCTTGATACCGCATTAAACTCCTAGTCTGCCACCACAGCCTAGCAAGTTTAGAGGATACATATAAAGACACACACTAAACAACAAACCCGTATGACAGCCCCAACAGCCTAGAGGCTCACAAGAGGGTTTGCAATCCTCATATAAACTCGTAGCTTACCACCGTAATCTACTAAGTTTAGAGGATTACACAGAACATATAATCTTAATTAAGGACAGTACAACCCAAAACTAATAGCTTGCCACCGCAATCTATAAGTTCAAGGGCATAAAATCCTCGTATAAACTCGTAGCTTACCACCGTAATCTACTAAGTTTAGAGGATACATACAAGGACAGTACAACCCAGAACCAATAGCTTGCCCCGCAATCTACAAGTTCAAGGATACATATAAGGACAGCACAACCCCATAACGTGCTTGTTTGCCATCACATTCTAGTACGTTTAGAGGCGACCCCAAAATTACTTCCCCCTATATATATTGCCAAAAACTATATGTGGGTAGTTGGTCAGGAAAGTTCAAATTGCCACCGCAGAGGTTAGTATATATAGTGGAGGAACCTGGAAAAATCCATAGTTGGGGAATTTTTCTGGGGGTTTTTTCCGCATCATCAAAATTATATGTATATATCTCTACAATGTAACTGAGTTATTTTTTTCTGTTTGTAAGTTAATATCCTTGTGCAAATAATAATTACGACGTAGATAGTTAAAATACATCGCGAATTTGAAATAGATGTATTACAGTAAACTTCCGCTTACGATCGTACACAACGGTCAAAGGGAAGTAACTCAATTACATGAAGATGCTCAACGGAGTTATCCCCTTCTTCAAGTAATAGTTTAATTCGAGGTAATTCAATTTTACGATTTAAATATAGATAATTACTTCTATATGAATGAAGAAATAATCTACGCTGACTGGGCCGCAATAACACAAAAGAAAAAGTATTTATCGTTGATTGTATTGCTGGCGAAATTAATAGATCATCACTTCACCTGGAATACGCGAAATTAATACTGAATAAATTAACAGTGACAGAAGAAAAGGTTGTACAGGCAGAAGATTCTATGGTTATACCATCTACGGAAGATTGGGATTCGGAGGCTACTCATTCAACATTCACACCAGAACCCGGTCATTACAACACAAATTAGGTGCAATAATTTCAACTTCGCAATTTCTTCTTCCCGCCTACACTGACTTCACGATTTATCTCCATCATTGATATTGGAAGATGATTCTTTGATCACATTTGCTAGAGAAGGCGAATTTGGTTATATTTTCTGCGATTCTTTGCACTGAGGGTGGATTAATGTCAAAATATTTCGCAGCTGAACACATTGACTGAAATATAATTTTTTCGCCCGTCTCTATGTTTGTGGATAATACCGCCCTCTTTCCGGTCGTTCTACATCTCCCAGTATTACCACGTGTTAAGTTCTCGCTCCGTGTAACAGTTTGAAGATTGGATAAATTATTATTCTGAGGATCCCCGTCAATATGATCGATCACAAGACCGTCTTTGATCAATCCATGATGACACTCGTACACGAATCGATGACAGAGATAAGATTTCCTCCCGACAGTAAACAATAGATAACCAGTATTATTAACAGCACCAACTGGTATGTTTTTCTGACAGTTTCTGATAATACTATTACGATTTGATTCGTAATTCTTGACGATAGGATGCTTCATAAATTCTTGCTCCATTCATATATAAATCTATTCTTTTAAATCATAATTTGTCTGAAAACTTAGTTAGGTAGTTCTCTACGGATTTTATAGATCTGTCACTGTCTTTACATTTTTTAACATAATATCTTTTAAGTTCCCGGTATCGCTTACCACCACAGCCAGCACATAATTGTGTTTTTCCTCGCACTCCAACACCACATCGCAGGCACGGTATTGGTCCTAAACTACCATTACGAACAGATTGTGAATGCTGTCCGCAGAATTCGTTTTTGCAGGATTTATTACAGCGAGTCAATGAGCCGACCATCAACCATTTGCACTGGGACATTATATATAATATTTTTCATTTAAATATAACATGAGCGAGTTCGATAGATTGTCCCGAATCAAGCCCTGGAGCGCAGATAAATTTAATCTCGACAGAATATCTCCTGACCTACCGATGCGAGATCTGGTTGATCAAAAAAATAAAAGTTTGATCAATAAAATTCATGACGACAAGAAAGAATTTTACACAGACGGTGCATCTCATGTATGGTCAACAAAAGCTTTTTTGTGTTACATAACGCACATCTTCCACCGTATGCTATTCTCGCAGTTTTTGTTGTAACCGTAGATAGATCATTAGTTGGAGTCTTAACTTTGCAGCGTAAACAATAAAGATTCATATCATAGATATATGGATATAATTGATTTCTCAGCGACACTAAAACAAGAGCCAGTTAAACACCATCCTGCGTTGCCAAGTTCGATCAGAATGATAATAATAGGTCCATCTGGATCAGGTAAGACGAAATTATTACTTAATCTGATAATGAGATGGTTAAAGTGGACTAAATTGTATTTGGTA
This sequence comes from Sinohyriopsis cumingii, assembly GCA_028554795.2. Taxonomy (NCBI): domain Eukaryota; kingdom Metazoa; phylum Mollusca; class Bivalvia; order Unionida; family Unionidae; genus Sinohyriopsis; species Sinohyriopsis cumingii. Next base: position 70,387,813 of record CM068832.1, on the reverse strand, counting down.
GCACCATCAGTTGATGATCAACGATGTTATGACGTGCTTAAAGATTTCAGTGAAAACGCAAGATTGCTGAATGAGGATAAGCATGTTATAGAGTTCATAACCGATATTGATGAAGCGCCGAGCGTTGATGTTTTAGACGGATTTATTAATAATTTAGTTGTATATGATGATGTGATGCTGGACAAACAATCAAACCCTGCCAGAATTTTTTTCACGTGGCAGACATAAAAACACTGATGTGATTTATGTTACTCAGCGATACACACAAATACCAAAAGTGATCAGCGATAACTGTAATATTATAATTATGTTTAATGGAGTTGATACGCACACGTTGCGAAATATTCATCAAACTTGTGCAGCGGTGACATGGATATAATTAAATTCAGAAATTTCTTTTCACATGCACAATCAACCCAGCACGGGTTTATAACAATAAATTTGCATGATCCAAGAACAAGATATCGTATTGGACTTGATAAAATTTTTGGATATGGGTGATGATAAAATTAAATTGAATTAAAAAGATATCATTAATATAATGAATAACTGTGCGTGGCTGCGTCAAGGAACCACTAACAAATGTGATAAAAGATGCCGTGGAGAATATTGCAAAACACACAATTATATTTTAAAGAAAAACCCTCAAGCTGGTCCACGAAGTTGTGTTGGTTGTAACAACGGCGTTAGAGGATTATATCAGATTTTGCACATTGCGGTGGAGATCGATATCGAAGTTTAATGATATATTATAAACACAGAAAGAACATACATCCAAAAATAGAAAAACCACCATCAGAAATGGAGTATTACTTGAAACACAAAACAAATAAAGATGAAGATGAAACAGATGAAGATAAACTTCAGGAAGATTCATAATGATTTATTTATAGCAGCAGAGGGGGCGGGGACCTCATTTTTTGTTCAATCTATATTAATCATTTTTCATTTTTGTAAAAAAAAAAGGGTGACCATTCCCCACAGTGGTCTGTTCGCCCCCTCTGCTGCTTGAATTTGTCATGACACTAAAACAACAGCAGAATAATCACTGTGCGAGCTGTAATTGTATGATGTTATGGCAGTATTCGGATAAACATCCAAAACAATTTACTGTAGTTAGAAAAGATAATCGTCTTGGTCATACACGAGAAAATGTGTAGCTGACCTGTCTTGAGTGTAATCGAAGTCGAGGTGCTAGTTAAGTGATTTAGGCGGTAATTGTGTATCCTCGGGAATTACTTGTAACTGTTCACGTGTAAATCCACGTTGAAGAGCAATTGAATCCAACCTGTAGATTGCTGGTCTACCAGTAGATCTAGTTATGTTAGATATCTTGTGTGTAGTGATACTCCAGATAGGATCAGTCGCTCTTCTTTTACCTTTTTGAAGTTCACCTGGTTCATATAAATATCTCACAGTAACATCACCCAGAATTGGTTGCACTGAAAAATCACGTCGTACGGGTATATGTTTTTTGGTAATTGCGTTAATAGGTTTCATGTTGGTTGTTCGAGTTATTTCATTATTTAATGCAGCTATCACACCTGGTAATCTTGCAACCCATTCGTGTGATCTTTTATCTTGAATGAATTCCTTCGCGTATTGATATCAAAATAACCGCTCAGCAAGAGTTCGATTAAATCGCTCAACAATTGCCTGATCACGATGAATTTCAGTATGCCCTCGTCTGATGGTGACGTTATGTTGTTTCATCAGTGATGACACTGCACCCTGAAATTCTTTACCAGGATCAACCTGTAATAGATTTGGCCATCGTAAAAGTCCTCGTTGATAAATTCGTTCAAAAGCACTGGCTACCTCAGATGTTGTTTTAGTCGTTAAAAGTTCAGCATCTTTGTATCTACTTGCAACATCAACTACAGTTAACGAGTACTTGTATGTATTTTGACGTCTTCGGATTTTAATAGTATCGTGTGGCAGAAATAATATATCAGCTTGGTGAACTTCATTTGGTACACTAACATTAAAATATGCAAAATGAATTTGTTTAGGCGGTATTAGATAAATTGGCCATATTGCCTGTTAAGATAACCAATTTTTAGCAGTAACTCGAGTAACTTTTGCTGCTTCAGCGAGTTTACTAATTGCTGCGCTACCTCTCCAATATCCTTTTTGGGGAATAATAAATCGACTCCATTTATAATTAATTACCAGCACCTAGCGCTAACTTACCTTTCACCGCGGATTTTATTAACCATCTAGCTAATGTTACCTTGAGAGATTTATCAGTGATGGAATTTAACGCGTGAATTAATTTTACATCTGCTAGATGCCTATCTTGTAGATTTTTACTTTTATAAGTTACATCATGCGCATGACATGCTTTATCAATAGCATTTATCGGATACTCACCTGGCTTGGGTTGATCCTGGTCATCAAGTCGGATATCAAGTCGGGTTCCAGGGCCGCAGTAACTATATCCTGGAAGATGTATCTCTCCTGGGTATTTAGCCCACGGAGTCCCAGGTAGTTTTGTTAATTTTGCTGCAATATCACCCCGGTGTTACTTTTTTTTTACTTGATTTTGCCCTTGGTTTTGACTTTGGTTTTGGTTTTGGTTTTTCACCTGACTTGCCAGTGGAGATAAATTTAATTTTTTTTGTACCGCATCGCTCACACTTACCCGTAACGGCAGATCTTTTATTTTTTGTTGTAATGGTTGTTAGATCACTTGTTGGTGTGCGCGCCCTACATTTCACACAATATAAATCCATATTATTTATATATATTGTCTAATGGAAATCACTGACTTTTCTGCAACACAACGACGAGAACCAGTTAAGCATCACGCAGCGCTACCAAATTCTGTTCGCGTGATTATTATAGGTCCATCTGGAAGTGGCAAAACACTGTTGCTACTTAATTTAATAATGAAATGGATGAAGTGGGATACATTATATCTGGTAGCACCATCTGTAGACGATCAGCGTTGTTATGATGTAATAAAAGATTTTAATGAAAAAGCAAAATCGTTAAATGAAGATGGAGATGATGTAGTGGAGTTTATTACCGACATTAATGAAGCACCGAGTATCGATGATATTGATGGATCAATAAACAATTCGGTCGTATACGATGATGTCATGCTGGATAAACAATCAAATCCAGCTAGGATATTTTCCAGAAGCAGACACAAAAACACAGACATCATTTATGTAAGTCAACGATACACACAAATACCTAAAGTAATCATGGATAACTGTAATATGCTGGCTGTCTTTAACGGAGTGGATACACACGCGTTACGAAATATCCATCAAACTTGGTGCCGCGGTGATATGGATATAAATAAATTAAAAAATTCCTTTAGTCGTGCTAAAATAACTCATCGCGGATTTGTAACTATAAACTTACATGATCCTCGAACACGGTATAGAATTGGTCTTGATAAAATGTTTTAGTTCAGAGCAGCAGGGACGGCGATGCTCTCAACGAGCAGCAGGGATGGCGATGCTCTCAACGTATCACTGATATTATCGCGTCATTTTTTCAAAAGTTAAACCGAAGAAAAAATAAACCTATCAGCGATAACACATAAATCAATTGGTCAGTAACAAAGTGGTTTTACACTGAATATCGCATTTTTTTTAATGATTTTTTGACGATCTCCCAGGAAGACGTATTTTGGCGAAATACAGGTGAACCAATTAGAGACTGTTCGCCGTCCCTGCTGCTAAGAGACATGAAATGATTGTTTATATACAATTAAAAGTAAAGTCATAATGTTTCTTTTAGATACTGCTAAGACGTTTTCTTGTTCATGTAAAACCCAATTAGATCCAAACTGAATCTATACTTTATAGTCACTATCAATACATAAATTCAAGTTCTACCAATTGACATTATGTCAGTCAGCCGGAATACATGTATATTGGATTCGCGGTACTAATAATATGCACAACTATGGAACAATCTAAAAATGAGTGACCATAACATAGAGTATATTAGTTTTGATGGCCCATAGTTAATTAATTCTGAAATGTAAAGTTTTTGCGAAAGAAAGTGACAATATACTTTTGATGTAAATTTAGTATTTGTATAGACTTGACTTAGGGACTAGCACCTGATTCGTTGGACACGGTATATATAAAGCATTTCATGCGCATTAATATGACAAAAATATCGCTGCAACCAGGCATTTCGTTTTCACCATAGGAGCTCGTATCGTTGCTTACAATTGACCTGCCAATTGGTACTATATAATAACTACAATGGAGGACACTTGTCTCCTTGCTCCTTAAGAATAAGCGCTGTAATTTCAAGCTACGCTTTGCGTAGCTTAATACATTTGGTATCGATATTTAGCTCAGGCAGTCGACTATGTATCCCTATCAAACGTTTGACTTAATGTCATACCATTAAGGAATGTCAAATCATTTTTCCCACGCTACTGCTCAACATGGCCGTGATCGCGCCCGCTTAATATATGAGATCCGGCTGAATGGAATAATGTCCTCTCATTGGTTAAAATAAAATGATGTCCTGTATTTATTTATAGCTGATTTTCAGTTGGCCAATGATAAGGTAGTATTCCATTCAGCGCGTTGTTCTTGTGTTGATTTTGCTTCTTTCTGTAACTTATTTTAAGACCAATGAGTGCTAACAAGCCAGATAACTTTGAAAATATGACTTAATTTTGATCTGAGTTGCAATAACAAGAACAACAATATGTTGTTGTTATGCATATATAATATATTCAATTTTAAATAATACTAACAATTTCAGTAGAATGTTCATTGATAAGAAGTGAATTGATTCAGTTTTCGGATCTTGGGGAAATGCATTCAGGGTCACTCGCAGATAGTCGTATTGCATCATAGCGATTGCCTAAATGAAAGAAACCATCATTATGTTTGTTATTGTTGTTATTGTTGTAGGGTTTAACGCCATTTTTCAGCACAAGAGAGGCTATACATGGCGGCCAGTATTAATGGTAAAGGATGAACCCGGGAGAACCCTGGAAAGAATCACCGACCCACGAGATGCTACTATCAAGCTTTCTCACATACCCACATTGGCCGAGCCCGAGACTCGAAACCGCGCAGACACAGGTGGTATTGCAGTAATCCATAATGGTTAGCGCATTGTGTCGGGGTGGGGTGGGATGGGGGTTTCCGTTGAGTTGATGTGTATATTTTGTATACATGATACTATTATTTTGTGTCAAGATGAAACTTTTTTCGTCATGTACCTAACTCGCCGCCTTATGCAAAATCTCTTAATGGAGGAAATAAGGATTAAAGAGCGAAAAAATAGTATATACATAAGTATGGTTAACGTAAGCCGAGTTAGAAAGAAACATGTCGATACTATTATCTTCGGATGGTAGAGACAATATAATTTCCAAAATATCCAATGGATATTATTTATGTATAGAAGTACCTATACATCAAGACAAACATTACATATAATTTCATTACGTTTTACCCAGATATATTCGATACTGGTGAAATGGCCATTGTTGTCGTCTCCGGTTTAGATGGGGTGTAGTGAAATGTGAATAGGTCGGAGTAGGGATTGAGTTTAGATTTCATCTACACACCCCCAACACAAAACCTTCCAACCCCATCACCTTCTATCCGAGTTTGAGTTGAATCTCTTTTGACCGAATTCCATCCAGTTTACCTACTGGATTGTTTTATAGTAAAGTTTACATAGAACATATAATCCAACCCTCTCCCCCTCCACCACCCCCATTATATTTTGGTAATGGATTTAACATTGGTGTAGTGTATAACATGAGAAACACGTTGGCCAAGTGTGCTAATCAATAACATTCGTAACTTCAGAATGGTTGATTATTAGAAATTTACACACAATGATGTTACATCCACTGATGTATAAACTATGTTGATCTGATAACCCTTTGTACCATTTCTATATTTCTTGAAAGTTACAAATCGGAGATCACCTCTGAGTGGTATGGTATTCTGACGTAACAAAAGTTTCTTTCATACATAATGCAAGAGTCAATTAGGAAACGAACCCCGAGACTTAACGCACGTTAAAGCACTTTGTTTCTTTGTTTGTGTTGTTGTTATTATTGTTTATCTGATTCGACGCGTTGGTGGACTTAACGATGGTTATGTTTTCTTAAATTCGAGCCCGAAATTCAAGTCACCCGAAGCGAGCGAGATGAGAATATTTTGTGATTTTAAAGGCGAGCATCTTAGACTACTCCGATACCTGAGCCCATGATTTTCCTTTTCTATTTGTTAAATTGTTATTCAGATGTTTCTTTCCTCCCATTCCCGGCGGGGAAGCCGTGCAGTTACTATCTTAGGGCCCCTCTCTTTTACTGCAAGAGGTATGTCTAACTGCCCTTTCTGGAAATGTACCAACCCCTATCATCATCACTCTTTCTATGTTTCGGCGAACAGGACCACTCGGTTTTAATTTACTAGGTCAATTGCCCGTTCTTGGACGGGAATTAAAAAAAGAAAGTAAAATATTTTGGAATCAGCGACTTTAAAAGAAAGTTTAAACATACAAATACAAATAAAGTTTTAAAATAATTGTGACGCCGCCGATCGTTTCGAACTCTCGACCTCTTGTTTGGCAGCCTGGACTTAACAGAAAGACAAATTTCGATGCTTTTATGACTAAGTTGATCGCCGACCAAGGACGGAAATTTAAAATAAATAAAATAAATAAATAAATAAACTGGGGGAGAAAGTTTAAAAGAAGTTTGAAGATAAATATAAAAAAAGTAATTTTAAAAAATATATTGCGAATGCCGCTACGACATTCAGACTCGTGACGTCTTGTTTGGCAGCCGGAACATATAGAAAGACAAATATGGCTTTTTTATGTGTAAGGTCTACCAGGGTTTCTACAAGGCCATGGTGTTGTTTTTGTTTTCTTTCAAGTCGGAAAAGATGTTCTACCACATCTGATCAAGACATCTGAAATGAAATTTATTATTTTATTTTGTATAGCTCTTTGCTATTTTTATCTGGGCCCCGAGGGCCGAGTGGTCTAAAGCGTTCTCCGTTATGGATCACTGCCATCTCACCTCTGTCTGCGTGGGTTCGAGTCTCGGATTCAGCCAATGTGAGTGTGTGAGAAAGCTTACCAGTATCTTCTCGTGGGTCGGTGTTTTTTCCGGGTTTTCCCGGGTTCTTCCTCCACCATTAATACTGGACGCCATGTATAACCTATCGTGTGCTGAAAAATGGCGTTAAACACTACAACAACAACAACAATGCTATTTTTATCCGATGTGTATAGTAGGCTTTCTATCTGAAAGGTAGGCTGGTGAGTTTTTATTTTTGAAGTTAATTTCTCTCTCTCTTTATTTGTTTTTCAGTTTATTATCGAATGACTTTTTGCGTATAAACTTTGTTTTACAAAAGGTGATATACTGGTAATTAAAAAAAAAAAATCTTCTAAATGCTACATCCCCAGTTAGCCAAACAAATACTTTCCCTCAGTCCATATTTTCTTGACCTGACTATATATTTAAGAACTGTAGTTTTGATATATCTAATTTTTGTTGTTAGTTTTATTAATTTGGTTTTATTATTGCTTCTGCATATCCCATGCATTTGTTTCAACGTATACACAAAGAAATGTATATTTTTTACACAGACTCCCGTTTATCTAGTTTTTTATAATGATTTTTGAAATATTTTCTAATTTATAATGTCTAAGATGTTGGATTATTTAGTCATCCCTCCATCATTACTTTATGAGTTTTGCTGAGGAGGCAATGTAACTTCCCTCCCTGTATGAACAGGAATATTTCTTTGTCAGAGTTATCTATCATACTGTCCTTTAAATCTACCTGGTCAAACATGTATCATATGTTAATATACATATGTCTGAGCGACCTGCATTCGATCCATTATATTCAAATTTGCACGTGCCTACATGTGTTAAGTTAGTTCGTAGTTTTTCTCAATTGTGTTGAATTTGTATACTCTAAGATTCTCTTCCCCCTCCCCCCGCACACACACACAAATTACTCCTAAACCTATTACACGTGTCGTTACAAGTTCTGGTTAGAGTCTAGGATTGTTCCCTCAGTTACTTATTAACAGAATTTCAGTCTTTTGCATGATTAATTTTAGATTATATGCTTTTCCGAAGTCCATAAATTCCTGTTCTAAATGTTTGAAGGTGTAGGCAACGGATGTAAAATTTGTATGAGTCAAGAACATGCTGTACCATTTTTAGTTCCTTTTTGAGGTTTGGGAGTTAAATTCCCTTTATATTTTTATCGTTATGCATTTTTATTCGGAGGGCTTCTATTGCTATTACATATAATAGCATCGATAAGGAACAATCCTGTCTCGCGGAACGTTCTGTATTAAATTTCGTCGTGCATATATAAGAATCTATATCTATGTAACTATACTATATTCTGTCAAAAGACTTTTCTTGATATATAACATCAAGGCCTCAACCTGTCCTTTAGTTTCCACAAAATCAACCGCTGTTTTTAAGGTTAGAATTTTTTTTATGAATATATTATTACTTATTTTTCCGACACATGTTTTAATACTGTTAGAAAGGATCTTACTACGTATTTTATAGTCTGTATTTAAGAACGATATCGATATCCAACTCGTTATGTCTCGTACATCTCCTTTCCCCTTATACACAAGTGTTTCTACCCCTTCTTTCATCGTGGACGTCATTTCATTATTTAATGGAATATTAACAAATCATATCTTTAATACTGGAATTAAGACATATTGTAAGGTAATATATAAATCTGTCATTAAGCCACCAAAACCAATTGATTTTCCTGTAAGGAGTTGCTTGAATGCTGCAATTATTTCATATGATATTATAAGTTTTTCGCATTGAGACCTAGAGTCCTGTGGGATTTGCGACAATTCTATATTCGCATCATATTCTTCTATCAACCCACCCACCCCCGTGATATATTTGTGTAATTTTTAGTTCTTTTTAAAAGCTGTATATTTCTTCCATTATGTGTGTTAGTTTAGTTATGGTAACGTTATCTTTTTAGTTTTTCCATATGCCTGATATTTTCTTTTCTTATTTCTTCCATGATTTGCATCCTTCTTGCTTTATTATATAAACTGTATAATTATCCTGCCAGTTGATTTGTAATCTTATAAAGCTTCATACTTTCATCACTTATTTTATCCTCTTCTTTTTTGATATAAATATGTATTAATGTATTGCATTCTCTTTGCCTTTCCCGTCTAATGTTTGTTTGACTTAACAATATGTTTTTTTTTTAATTGATTTAATTTTCTTCTTAATTCCCCTCCCAACTCTTCCATTAGGTTGTAATATTCCCTATTTAAAAAGGTTTCTAACAGTACTTTAAGTATGGCTTTGTATTCTTCGTCTTCTACTAATGAGTTGTTTAATTGCCATAGGTTCTGACCAAATCTTGCCCAGCTTCACTTGGTAACAGGTAAATCGTAGATAAATTAACGGTCGAATAATTCAGTTTACTTGTATTTCTTTGCAGTTTTGACGGTATTATACAAATATGTATTTCAGGATGCCTGAAAAGGCTGCGATCAGTACACGTACTGATGAAAATAAAATTCAAACTTTCGTTTGCTGTTGTGGTGTATTTTTGTAACAGCTATCAAAACTCTATATGAATTAGACGGCGACGACTACATTTGAAACTATGGAAGTCAGCCAAGTCTAAAACATTCATCAAACTTTTTAAAAATTTATTTATTTATCAGTAAATTGTTTAACGATAGTATATACCCTTTGGGTTGTGCCCTTGCCACACAACTTTGGAAATAGTTCAGAGAGTTTCTCCATTTACCGTCATGGATATAAAATCAAGGTATGCTGTTTATCGATAGAGGGTATTTGCTTTTATCGAGTGAATAGTGGATATCTTTCATTTATTTCATTTTTTTGTGGATGGAATATATTCATTATTCACTCAATACTAGCCGGTTCTACTTTGTGTTCCGCTCGAACGTATTGGTTAGCAAAATGTATAATAAATTGAAGTAGAAGCTCTCTTACTGGATAATGTCAGCTGATCAACATTTATTTTCGGCTGTGTTTTTCATGATACTTGTATAGAAAATAGTAGTAGTACAAGAGCCTGCTTTTTGGTCGATTGGACCGATGTGGCCCAATTGGGCCCGCATTCAAGGTGCCCCGCGCGTTAGTAAATTTTAAAAATATATCTATAGAGAGAAAGTAACTTTAAATCGATGGAAGAAATGTAAAATTCGATATTGTATAAAACTTGTTTAAAAGTTTATTTCCAAATGCAGTGCTCACAGGAGGCCCCTCGCGTAAATCTAGGAGTCCCGCCTAAATAATCCAAATCCAGCCCCGCGTTAGCTAAGGCCACTGCTTAGTAATAGCATAGTTCTCTTTCATAACTCAACTTTGAATATACATAATCAAAAGGAAAAATGAAAAGTAGGTTGCTGGATTCCAACCTGGTACACCTGCGTGATATGTGGATATGTTTACCATTAAACTAAGAATGTTACGAAAATACTCTTCGATGTTCTTGCTCATAATGTTATCAACGTCTACCGATTACATTAGGACAAAAACCAGTCTAATTTGACTGGTAGGTTGGTTGGTTGGTATGTGTACGTGTATAACACCAATTTATGTGGCTCTACATGTCGGCCAGTATTTGTGGTGGAAGAAGAACCCGGGAAGAACCACTTACCCACATGAAGCTACTGGCAAGCGTTCTCGCATGCCCACGTAGGTAGAGTCGAGACTCGAACCCTTGCGGATGGAGGGTAGTGACTCGGCCACCTGTGACCACATTCATAATTGACTCCGGTGAATAATGAAATGATAATTTAGATGGAAAATCCACTAAATCGCAGACTAGCATATAATAAAAATACGTATAATTATCTGAAATTCATGTACATAATGATTGCTATATACAGTAAAGAAATAGAAAAATCAAACAACAATGTCTCCTACAAAACATTTGCAAAATCGATCTGTATCTAAATAACCACGCCTATCTTTAAGATTAAAACTTTATACATTCCGAATTAAAACCATTACGCTATTCCGAATTAAGGTCAGTTATTCCAGTTCCGTTTAATAAGTATACCAAAACAGTCGCCTGATTACAGCAAGTGATCACATAAGCCAATATAGTATGGATGCCGGCAGCAGAACCCCGATATTCAGACCATCCAACGCATACGATCACTTTATTTCCGTCTCGCTGGTAATCGTAATAGCAAAATACACTGTATATAACACTGTTAGGTGACTCATATAAATTATGTCTGAGCGAGATATATACTAAACCTTTGGTCGACACATGAACCATTCGGCGACTGGTCGCCCAAAAGTTGGTTTTATGCATGAGCGTACATAGTTTTACCTTTCGGCGACAGTAAATGGGCGACAAAAAGTATATGTTTGTCAGCAGCAGAAAGGGCGAACCGACCTATGAGTTCCGACAATAAAATAAAGCTTCCATGGAAATCTAATCCGTAGAAGGACTCTGTTTACCAAATAAAGGCTTCCTGGGAGGATTTTATCGTTGTTGAACCCCAACCTGGGAATACAACCTTAGTTCGAAGATCTAGCTGCAGAATAAAGTTTTATACGTTTTTATTTATTATCTGCTTACATTTTTACGACCAACTATTGGTAGCGCCCTTTCTGCTGCTATAGTAATTGTAATTGATATGAGTCAGAGAATTTTACATCAGACGTTTACAAAAATATGTTTTTTAATTTTAAGATACAAAATGAAATTAATAATTATTTTATAATCATGAATGTAGGAGAATCACTAAGAACGAGAATAGCACGAGAGCGATTAGAAGTAATAAGAAAATATTTACCAGTGAGAGAATCAATTAAACGAAAAATACAGGCAATTCAAGATGCAAAAGAAGGATTTGCTGAAACAACTCAAGAATTACTTAAACCAGTAACTGAGACCACCGAAAAAAATTATCTTAGGTGACGTAGAGGATCTTGAGGTGAAAAAACATGGTATCCTTCCTGTGCTGAAAAACAATTGAAGAACAAACGTGACTTCAGCCTGCTGCTGCACCACTAGGTGTTGCTGCACCTGTAGTAGTCAGACCTAAAACCAAAACAATAGCTGAGGATGTAGATGAACCTGAAGCAGGTAAATATATAAGAGTATTTAACAGAGTATTTAACAGGGATTTGATAGATGAAATTATGAATGAACCATTATGTGATACTGAAGACGCAATTAATTTTGGTAAATTTGCACTTATGAAAATGCTAGACAAAGAAAGATATATTAATCCTCAATTTTTAAAGAATGTTAGTAATGTTGTAACATGGAGAGTTTGGGTTTTTAAAGCAAGATTAAATATTGATAGAATAACAGACAGAACAGATCGATTATTTCGTGATTATATTCGTGGATTTGAACTTGAATCAGAAGCTGAAAAAGAAATACTTGCAGAATTAAAACAACAAGAAAAAGAAAAAAGAAAAGAACGAAAAGCATTTTTAAGAATTGAAAAATTCAGAGAAGAAAAAAGCAATGGAAGAAAAGAAAAAATTGAAAGAGATGGTGGAAGAGAGAAGTAAAATAATGGAAAAATTCAGAGAAGAATCAGAAGTTTATCATCATCACCCCAGGAGGAAGAAACTCAGCAAAAAATAAGTCTTAGTGATGTACAAAGAGCAAGAATATTACGTAGCAGAAAAATTTCCTAACCCGCAGAACCTGCTACTGGTCGTGGTTATAATATCTGCCCTGATAACGTTCTTAATGATGTATCTCGGTTAGGGGTTCTTATTGGGGGAAAACGAGCTGGAAATAACTCTCACGAGATAATTAATGAAGCAACTGATATCTGCCGAAGACTATTTCAGGGAAATATCATTGATGTAGCTATTTATCGTGATCTCATTGATGAGCTCGTTGACGACTACAGCGATTAAATAATTAAATAGTAAATAAAATGATTGTGCATAAAAGTCATCAGAGACCGGTACAGGTTCTTGTGGTAAACTCGAGGTTACCTGTATATAAATTCAATTACGGGTCAGGATTAGGTGATTCAGCTACTGAATTTTTCACGCGAATAGCTCCTAAGGTTGGTTCTGTAGCTAAGCAGCTATCAATGAAAGCAATAGGTGTTATTCGTGATAGGGCCACAGCTGCTGTTGGTGCTGCAGTTAGCAAAGCATTTGATGCCATCAGAGACAGAATTTTAAAATTAATAAGACGAAAAAAACCTGTTAAATTACAGAGTACCACTGAGATGCCTGGCGACATTAGCAAAATAATAAATAACGCAGCTAATCTAAAACTAGCGTCATTGGCGTCAGAACAAGATCTGCTGACACAACCATCACAGTCGCAGCGAATTAATACTAGCGCATACGGAAGTGGTCTTCGCTTTAGAAGATAAAATAATTTATTATAATAATGTTTTCATTAACATCTAATGACGCCTTTAAACTGGAGGAGTCAATAAGAAAAGATAAGTCGGTACAAGATTATCAGTATTACTCGTATGATGCAAGAGAACCAAATGCTAATGGTAGAATTGAATTACAAGTACATGATACAACCAGGTATTTTTTGCCGTGTGAGGCATTTATCGAGGTTGTTGGTCACATCGAAAGAGTTACTCCTATTGCTGGTCCTCCTGTTGTTAGAACATTTGCAGGTGATGATTTTAAAATCGGTTTTGTTAATAATGGTATTATGGCGTTTTTTAAGAGCGCTGCGTACATGGTTGATGGAAAAGAACTTGAGTCAATTAACGATAACGTTGATGTTGTCACAACAATTATTGGTCTAGTAAGATATTCAGATGATTTTATCAGATCAGCTGGATGATGTTTGCAAAAGATAATTCTGATACCGCTGATCACAAGCAATTTACTATGAGACGACCAAGAAATAATGCTGGTAACGCTGACACTGATGTTGAAAATATGATCATAAGAACTAATGATAATTATAACCTTGGATTTGATATACGTAAAAGTGTGTTAAAAGTTGATGAAACAAGATTGTCATGTGTAATTCCGCTATCACATATTTTTGGATTTTGCAGAGATTTTAGAAAAGTTATTTTTGAAGCTAAACATACTATTGTCTTTTATCGAAAACCTGACAACAGCGATGCTATCTGGAGAGAAACGGGTGCTGGTGCAGGTGATAATGGTAAAATTATATTAAGTAAACTAACGTTGTGGATGCCACCAATGACGCCAGCATTACCTGAAGAAGAAACATTAATTTCTTTTATGGACCATGGTGGTAAATCAATATTATCTTGGTTGACAACTGTTACTGATGTTTCTTCTCCTACTAATGTAATGTTACTTGGCATATAGCATCTCAGCAAGGTGTTTCTGCACCCAGACACATCTTTATTGCTCTTCAAAATGTTGTTCGGTTAAATGATCAAGAACTCAATCATATGATATTTGATGATGTTGGAGTCAGTGAGGTATCACTGAGAATAAATGGACACCAAGAACCAGCTGAAGAAATTAATTTGGATTATGAAAATAATTCAATATCACGTGGATATCATCGTTTATGGAGTTATTTAGGACGAGATCAAAATATTGATACTAGTTTGCAAATATCATAGTTAGAGTTTAGAGATTATTACCCGATTTATTACTTTTCAGTGGAACATCTTGATTTGATAAAACAGTCTGTTGTTGATATACATTTCAAGGCCAGAGTAGGTAATCCATTAAATATTAATTACAGAGCTGTTGCTGTCATACTCAGCGATAAAGCCATGATTCTTGAGGGTATTAGTGGCAGAATGGGAATCGTTGATGCTCCTGTGGAAAAAATGTAATTTAAATCAATCACGTTATTTATAAAATGCCATATGAACATGTTAGCTTGACTCTGACTCCTAGTTAGACTAAAAAACTTCAATCAGAAACATCAAAAAAAATGTGGGGTGAAATTAACACTAAAAATGATCAGATTCAAGGTGGACCAAATAAATTATCAACTAATTATCAATTGATGATAAAACAGATAATAAGGAAAAGATTATGAAAACATATCGGATAATTGAGGCTGAGTTACCAAATCATAAATTACCTGGTTATAACGTGGATGAATTAAGAAAATCTCTCACTGATACCATTGATGAGACGTTTCCTAAATTACACGCCGCATGGAGAAAAATATCACCATCACCAGCTATTCTCAGACGCGATAATGCTGAAGATGGCACCGGAAGACATATCTCACCTGAAATAGTTAATATAACTAACGTCGTCGCGGTAAATCTTCATTGTGATATCGTAGAGAACAGCCACATCGTTGATGCATCAGTGTCAGATCAAGCTCATTAGGGGTTTGTTCTGCATTCATTTTCACCAAAGGAACCACCAGGATTTTTAATCATACAAGAACCAATTAATCCAATTTATCTTCGATGTCATAATAATTTACTACAGCGAGTAAATTTTTCACTAACTGATCAATCAGGACATCTACATGATCTACGTGGAGAAACTCTGAGCATAAATTTCCTAATAAAATCATAAATTGTATAGGTAAAAAAAAATTACAAATAAAATAAAATTCAGATAAAAATATTTTTTTTACTGATTTTCACTATCTATCAGCTTTCTTAGCTGTCGTGCACGAGTATCAATCATTTTTTTGGGACTCGTATTGATCAGATAACGCTGATCGAATTCTTTCAACGACACGTGCTAATGGAATAAAATCTGCTATATCAGTCTCATCGATGTTAATAAGTGATTTATAAATAGCAGATTGAATCTGTTTTATGAATCTGTATTCAGATGACAGAGTATATTTTCCTTCTTGCTTATTTTGTATTATGGTCTCAAAATCTGTGGTGATTCTATCAGAATCTAACTCATCTGATAGTGGTATTTTTATTTTTAGTATTTCAATGGATTTAATTATTTCATCAATATTTTTCTGATCCATAATATTATTATTTATTTATCTAATATCAGAGGAAAATGACTGAATTTAATCCATTATCCAAATTTATAAGAAAAAGTTGAATTAATTATTTGATCTGCAACACGTTTTACTGAAGCTGAACTAACATCAAAATATTTACTAGCAGAGTTCATCGACTGAAAATATAGCTCTTCTCCGGTTTCTGTATTTATTGATTTAACTGCTCTGGAAACTCTGTGTCCACCAGTATTTCCTTTTACATAACTTTCACTTGGAGTTATTGCCTGAAGGTTATCTATATAATTTTTAAGTATATCCCCATCGATGTGGTTAACTGCCAGACCATTTCTAATCGGTCCGTGAAAACACTCAAATATAAATCGATGGTTATAATAAGTTTCTTTTCTCACCGTAGTTTAAAGTAAAATGAAGATAACCGAATTTATTAATATTACCAAGTGATTGTTTCGTTCTACAGTTTCTAACTGTACCATCACAAGATGCTTTATAGTTATCGTGGATTGGATGTCTCCTGAATGTAGGATTCATATACAGTATTCCATTTGTCTAAATTATAGTTTGTCTGAAATTTAAATAATCCTCCTCACACTTAATAGCAATATTACTATCAAGTGATTTCTTATCATAATGCCGTTTTAATTCTCTGTATTTTTTCCACCACATTCTGCACAAATACGAGTTTTTCCTCTGATTCCAACATTACATCTGATACACCTCGTTGGTCCAACTCCACCTCGTCGTATATAAGCTAAATGTATTCCACAAAATTCTTTTCGACACGATCTACCACAACAAACTAATGAGCCAACCATCAACCATTTGCAGTGTTTCATTACTATTTAAATACTTGTTTAAAATATAATATGTTATTCGATCTCGTTGAGGTAGAATATATTATTCCTGAAGTAGATCAGGCGAACGATGATGAAGAAGCTCATGTGTGGTCCACATGGAAAGCAGCTGATATCGATAATACTATGAACGATACACGAGCTAAAAAAGTAATTAGCTCACTCAGTAATGATAAATTTATATTCAGAATAAAATTTATTGTGAATAATGAGAACGACGTTTGGATTACACGTGATAAACGTGATCCTGTAATTAACGGAATAAAATCTGTCACGGTAAGTAATAATTTTAGACCTGGATTACTAACAGGTATCGATAAACCATATTACTCACGAGCTTATCCGGTAGCGGCTGTTGTTTATGGTATTTATCGATTAAATAAACCTATTGCTGAGAGTCTCGCTAGGATGAAAATGACTGTAAAAATAAATTGCGTAGCTGAGTGAGTGATAGAACACTTCACAAACGCGAAACGTGGAAATGGTTTAACAGATTTACGAAATAAAAAAATAAACAATTGGTCAGAATCAGTTGCTGATGGTGCATCAGTAAGTGATGTTGCTGCGTTATCAGCGAAATTAAAATTCCCTATAACGGTAAAAACGCTATCGGGTGAGATATTATACTCTTCTGCGTACAAATCGAAAGGAGCACCTATTGAAATAATTGATCACAATTCTCATGCTTGCAGTAAATCAGTAACAATTTTTCCAAAGGATCGTAATATTAAATTCTATTCTGAGAATATGTTTGATTTTATTTATAAAATAAGTAAATCAGATCCTGTGTCTGTCTGGTTATGTTCTAGTGATGAAAAATATGATCAGTTCGTGAGACCTAATGGAGATATGTATCGAATTGAATCTTTACATGATTCAATTACAGTTGTCGCAGAAAAATATTTAGTAAATAAAGAATTACTTGTTAACTGTTTTATTATCCCTTCTGTTGTTGCTCACGCAGCAATAGAGAAAAACTCGTGGAAACCAACTCGATGGGAATTTCTCAAAGATATTCAGCAAAGTTGCATCGAATATGGTCATGGTGGATTATGGAATACTGATTATAATTATGCTAATATGATTTCGTTTGATATGATAGCATGTTACCCAAGTAGTTTTTTTAGGATTAGGTGAGTGTAATAAATATTTTACCCAATTTGGTCATCCTATTGATGAAATGACCCGTGTAGCAATTAATGGTCCTCTGCCAGATTTTTCATTAACAGGATTTGCTCGTGTTATATCATTTAAGTTCGCTAATGATTTACATAAAATCTGCTACGTTTGGAATGGTGAACACTTTTGAGAACAACGATGGGTTCCAATAGTACTACTAAGATACATGTTAGATTCTGCGATGTTAACGTCGCTAATAGTTAGTGAAGCAATTAGTTCATATCAGAAACATGTTGATGTTTGGTTACCAACGGAGGATGATGATGCAAAAGATTTCGGCAGAAAAAATAATTGGTAAATTTACTCAGGGTGGTGAGCATGATCACCAACAACATCATTGTAGATTAATTATGGATGAGGTTGAATTAGATTTTATAATCGCTGATACCGCTGAGAGGGGAATATTTTGTAGCAGAGAAGATATTTATCTATTTGATGGAACAAAGCTAGGTACCGTGATAAGTTATCTTGAAGGAGAGTCACCACAATATACTCATTTAAGATCATCAATGTTAGCGTATGTGAGTATAAATTTTATTATCGATGATAAATAGATTTCCTGAGACCGCAGTTAGAGTAGCAACTGATTCATTCTACGTCGATAAAAAAACACCTACCAGAGTTAGAAAAACTAACCGGAGATGGTTCATGGGGAACATGGAGAGTAAAAGATGAAACTATTTGATATTATTGTGAAAACGCTGATGTACCAGTCGAAGAAAAATACTACTCAGATAGTGTACCAGAAATATCAACATCACCAAATGTGTATGATCCTGCTGCGAGATATAAAACAGTTTACATAAATGGACCAGGTAGATAAGGAAAAACAACTAGAATGATATAATCGTTTAAGAACTCTGACGTAATTGTTTTAACACCAACACATCGGTTAGCAAGAGAGATGAAACAACGAGGAGTTACTTCTAGCACGTATCAGTTTTTTCAAATACAACGGTGGTGTGTGGAGTCCATCTCGAATGGGAGAAAAATATATAAATAAACTTATTATCTGGGATGAGATTTGTACTGTATTTGTTGGGGTATTAAAAATGTTTCTTGATTGGTTGTTAAAAACAAATGTTGCAATGATTATGTGTGGGGATCATGGTCAACCAAATCCAATTGATGGAGAATAACCTCATCATTGGCTGAAGAATTGTGTTGATTATTATGAAGAGGTTGATAACGATTACAATCATTAGATGGTAGATTAAATGAATTTAAAAAAACTAATCCGATTAAAATCTAATTAAATTCAATGTAGCGTGATGCGTAAAGTAATTTCAGAAGCACCAATGAAAGATTTTTTATTAACGTGGACACCAAATGATCTGATAGTTGCTAGCAGAAAAATAATCAGAGATTTACTTCAACAAAAACTATTTAAGTTACATCAAGAAAAATTTCCGTTGGTACCTGTGCCGTTATGTTATAGACCAGCTGATACTAGATTACAAAATATTGACGTTGATATGCCAGGAAAAGGAAAACAAAAGCTGGTGTTGAATGATACAGTCGAAGAAGCGCTAAACGCAACAAAGTCACCTTGGACTCTAGGGTATGCTATGATTATACATTCTTCACAAGGACTAACAATTTCTGATACCCGAGTTTGGATCATCGATGACTACATTGAGTGGTCTAATTTAGTATATTTAGCTGTTTCTAGAGTGAGAAAAATATCCCAGCTAGGTCGAATTACCTAAGATAGATCAATTATCAGTGACGAAACCGACGAATATGTATAAGAAAAAAAATATTTCGCTATAAACAATTTGACAAAAAAAAATAATTATGAATTTGACCTAGATGTAGATTTTATTTTATCACTGAAAGAGAAACAGGGTAATCATTGTAGTGGTTGTAATTGTATTATGACTCAAAATTATAAAAAAAATGATTCCAGACAGTTTACCGTAGACAGAATAAATACTAATTTAGGTCATAATAGAGAAAATGTTACTCTAACGTGTTTAGAATGTAATCGACGTGGAGTTGATTATTTAAGTGATTGAGGAGGCAATTGAGTATCAACTGGAATTACTTGTAATTTTTCACAAGTAAAACCACGTTGAGGAGCAAATACATGAAGCATATAAATAGCTGGTCTACCTGATGATCTCGTCACATATACTATTCTGTGTGTTGTTGTGCTCCAAATAGGATATGTTGCTCTTTTTCTGCCTCTCTCAGCTACACCTGGTTTATATAAATATCTAACAATAACGTCGCCGAGAACCGGTCGAGTTGAAAAATCGCGTCTTTTTATCGGAATAAATTTTTTTGTGATAGCAACTGATGGTTTCATTGATATCACTCTCGTTGGTGCATTATTCAGCGCTAATATAACATTTGGTAACCTAGTAACCCAATCATTAGATTTTTTATTTTGAATGAATTCCATCGCATACTGATATCCAAGTAGTCGTTCAGCTAATGTTTTATTAAACCTCTCGACGATAGCCTGATCGCTGTGAATATTAACTTTTCCTCGTCTTATTTTTGTATTATTTTTTGTTTCATTAATGAAGTTACCGCACCAAGAAATTCTCGCCCAAGATCAACCTGAAGTAAACTTGGCCACGTTAATGGACCTCGTTGATATATTTTTTTCAAATGCGTTAGCAACCTCAGTTGCTGTTTTAGTTGTTAATGGTTCAGCTTCTTTGTATCTGCTCGCGATATCAACCACAGTTAGTACGTATTTATAAGTTTTATCATTAACAGTATCGTGTGGTAGGAACATGATATCCGCCTGATGAACTTCATTTGGTACGCTGACTTCAAAGTGCGCGTATTCAATTCGTTTAGGTGGTGGTATATATGTTTGCCAAATAGGTTGTTTTGATAACCACGCAGCAGCTACTGATGGTTTTACCTGAGCAGCTTTTGCTAATTTTTTAATGGCTGATTTACCTTTCCAAAATCCGACAGGAGAGTAATAAATTGCTTCCATAATATTAATTACCTGCACCTAAAACTAATTTACCTTCATTGCAGTGTTAATTATCCAACTAGCTAATCTTTCTTTGACAGATTTATCTTTTATATAATTTAGTGTGTGAATTAATTTTACATCAGCTAGATGCCGTTGTTGTAGATCTTTACTTTTATACGCGATATCATGAGCTAAACAAGCTCGATCAATTGTATTCATTGGATCCTCACCAGGATTTGGTTGATCCTGTTTATTTATTCTGATATCAAGTCTAGTTCCTGGTCCTCAGTAATTTTATCCCGGTAAATGTTTTTCTCCACGATAATTAGACCAAAAAAATCCTGGAACCGACATTAACTTTGTTGCAACATCACCTCCGTGTTTTCTTCTTTTTTTTAGTTGATTCTGATTTTGCTGGTTTTTTACCTGATGAAGTAAATCTAAACTTTTTTGTGCCACATATTTCAGATGCACCAGTAAGAGCTGATCTATTGTTGCGTGTGGTAACTGTAGTTAGATTTGTCGTTGGAGTACGCGTTTTACATCTCACACGATATAAATCCATAATATAATTATATCATGAATGTAATTGATTTTTCAGCTACAAAAAATCAGCTCCAGTTAAACATCATGCTACGTTACCAAATTCAATTAGAATGATAATAATAGGCCCATCTGGATCAGGTAAAACTCAATTGTTGTTGAATTTGATAATGAGATGGCTAAAATGGGATAAATTATATCTGGTTGCACCATCAGTTGATGATCAACCTTGTTATCAAGTACTTAAAGAATTTAATGAAAACGCAGCCTTGCTAAATGAAGGAAAAAATATTATTGATTTTATAACAGATGTTGAAGAAGCACCTTCAGTTGATGTTTTAGATGGATCTATTAATAATTTAGTAGTCTACGACGATGTCATGCTAGATAAACAATCTAATCCAGCTAGAATATTTTCCCGCGGACGGCATAAAAACACCGATGTTATTTATATAACTCAGAGGTATACACAAATACCAAAGGTTATAAGAGATCATTGTAACATGTTAGCTGTATTTAACGGTGATGATGTCCATACACTTAGAAATATTCATCAAACTTGGTGTAGCGGAGATATGGATTTGAATAAATTAAAAAAATTCTTTAGTCGAGCTCAATCTACCCCATATGGATTTGTGACAGTAAATTTATGTGATCCTAGAGCAAGATATCGAGTCGACCTAGATAGGATATTTTAATGCAAATGATTTTTGCAAAAAAATAAAATTACTATAGCAGCAGAAAGGGCACTACCAATAGTTGGTCGTAAAAATGTAAGCAGATAATAAATAAAAACGTATACATCTTTATTCTGCAGATAGATCTTAGAACTAAGGTTTTATTCCCAGGTTGGGGTTCAACAGCGATAAAAACCTCCCAGGAAGCCTTTATTTGGTAAATGAGTCCTTCCACGGATTAGATTTCCATGGAAGCTTCTTTTTTTTTTGGTCGGGACTCATAGGTCGGTTCGCCCTTTCTGCTGCTGTTTGTCATTTATTTTATTTTACCACTTTTTCGTGTATTTTCATATTCCTTTCAGTATTCCATGAGTATTCACTATACATAGCACAATCATGACCCACACATATTCGATATACAACGATGTCGCCGAAAGGTTGCAATTTAGACACTGTCTGATTCTCGTGTTTCGCAGTTCTTTCCGTCAGAATTGTATTTTCACATCTTTATGATTATGCCCAATGTACTTAAACGTACCTCGTAAAGAGGATGCCCGTGTCGAAGGGTGGTGAATTTCTCATGCCCCCAGCCTTGTCCCATTCGTTAACATCTTATAGATAGTTTACTCCGACAATTTTCTTGTGTTGTAATGTCTCAGGCTTGTAAAAATATTGGAAACAAAATGGAAAGTATCTAGCAACAAAGGAACATCGGAGCCCTATCTACTCAAACATAAATATAAATTCAAGACGTAAACTTAACTCTTCCTTGTGTTTCCTACCTGAACAATATCATGAGCATCACGAAAGTCATGCAGTGAAGTTGCAAATAACTATATATTCATCCCATATTAAGTAGGTTACTGTGTCACGAAACATTATACAACCTACGGTATATTATTAGAAGGATTAGAAGGATTAGTGATTAGAGTAAAACACAAACTAAAATATTGAGTGTAAACGGTAACAAAATTATAATTAGGAAGGAGAGGAAAGATATATGATGTATTCAACAATATAGTATAATGTAACTATCCAGTCAGAATGGAACTGCTTGGTATTTAAAATATACTTTGAACACATTCGGTCATGTCATATATATATATATATATATATATATATATATATATATATATATATATATATATATATATATATATATATATATATATATATATATATGTATGTATATATGTATGTGTGTATTTATATACATTAATCTCTCTTCTTGTACCTGCCTGCACATCGAATGGGCGCTTGATCGAATCCCACACCCGCATCATTCTGGGTCAGCTACTGTCCTTTGCGATTGTGAATTACACTTTACACACATTGTAACTCTCACACTTTGACTCTTTCTCAGTATACATGCATACGTATCTTTATGACTCGATCTATCTATATAACTATATATAACTATATATATATATATATATATATATATATATATATATATATATATATATATATATATATATATATATATAAATATATATATATATATAGCTATCTATATATATATATATATATATATATATAGCTATCTATATATCTACCTGCCTATCTATTTATCTATGTGTCTGTCTGTCTGTATATATATATATATATATATATATATATATATATATATATATATATATATATATATATATATATATATATATATAATTCTATCTATATATCTAAATATCCATAAATATATCTATATATCTGTCTATATATTAATAGATAGACTAAATGATCTTCACCTAAATATCAGACAAAAGGAAACAATTTAATAAAATTCAACTAATAATTCATTACTTTTTTATGCAACACAAAAACACCAAAGTAACTTACAACAAGCATATATTTAATGTTACTGAATCTTTAATCATCTATCATATTCATATATCATAATTATCTATCATAATCATCTATCATAATCATCAATCATAATCATCTATCATAATCATCTATCATAATCATCGATCATAATCATGTATCATAATCATGTATCATAATCATGTATCATAATCATCTATCATAATCATCTATCATAATCATGTATCATAATCATCTATCATAATCATCTATCATAATCATGTATCATAATCATCTATCATAATCATCTGTCATAATCATCTATCATAATCATCGATCATAATCATCGATCATAATCATGTATCATAATCATCTATCATAATCATCTATCATAATTATCTATCATAAAGTTACACATTATCGTGATAGGGCAGATTGAACCTATATAGACGGCTTTTATTATCTTTCAATATATTTGTCTTTTTTTAATTATATATAAATCATTGTTCCCCGTGTAATTAACTTACTGTGTATTCTATATGTAGTTAAGTCTGTTTTTGTAATTAATAACATGTGAAGGTTTAGTGAATATTGGAAATTATTATTGTATGTTATTGTTGTCAATAACTGTTGAGCTGTACCCAATGCCAATTTAGTCAAGAACTGGCAGGTTGTACCGTATTTCATGTTATCTAAGTATTATTTCATCCTATGTAATTTATGTCAAAGACTAGTAAAATCATGCGTAAATTGAGTTAGGTATCGGTATTTAGTATCCTAAGTAATTTTAGTCAAGTAAGCATAGGTTGTCAGTTATGGCTGAATTGTGTCTCATGACATTTTAGTCGAGTATTCATGATTAGTATCTCGTGTGATTTTACTAAATTATTGTTATGAAGTATCCTATGTAACTTGTGTGAGTGTCTACTCGCATGACAGTCTTGTAATTAATACGCCATTGCATTAAACCATTGATATACAGTGCCCATTGTAAATATAGTATAGAACTTGTATGTAGTAACCTAAGTTATTGTCATGACCTATCGGTACGTGGTAGCTTATGTACTTTTACTGAAGTATTGATTTGTTGTATCCTATGCAGTTTTACTGAGTTATTAGTAAGTTGTATCTTATGTCATTTTATTGAATGATGGTGAGGTTGCATCGTCTGTAAATTTAGTAAATTATTGGCATGTAATTTCCTATGTAACTGTAATTAAATATTGTGAAGTAGTATCATGTGTAATTTTAATCAAGTAATGGTACGTAGTATCGTATGTAAATTTGGTGAATTATTTCTAAGTAGCTTCCCATGTAACGTTAATGAATTATTGACTATCAGTATGCTATGTAAGTTTAGTGAATTATTGGTACATAGTATCCTATTTAATTTTAATGAGTTATTGGCAAGTTGTATCCAATGACATTTTAGTGAATTGTTGGTAGGTAATATCATATGTAACTTTAATAAAGTAATGGTAAGTAGTACTAAAGCAAGTTTAGTGAATTATTGGTACGTTTTATCCCAGCTGATGTGTCTTAGTCCATGACGACACATATATGTTGTCTTCTCTTGATTAAGATGAATGCACCAGATATTTCGACATATCCTATTTAATAATGATACAAATAATAATAATAGTAACACAAATACTAATAATGACGGCTTACTGGATCACATAATATTAACGATAAGTACTTTACATTACTAGAGGAAACATGAACAGCTTCAAAGAATTGGAAATAATTGTTTACATTTATAAAGCGAATTTGGTCCAGAATCAAACACGTCATATCATTTTATGTTTATCTGCATATAATAACAAAATATAAACCAACATGATGTTTTTACATTTGAATCTACATAATATTGCAGTGTTGCGACTATAAAATATATAAACATTGTTTCTGATATTATATCCAATCTAGCAATTATTCAATTAAACCTACGGTCATGTGGCAGTCCGTTTTTGAATGATTCACCATGCTTACTTTGTATCTGAAACTAGAGATAGTTGTAGTCATATTTTTTTCTTCAGTTAAACATTCATTATATAAATCAATATGTTATTTTGACACCTTGTTATATGTGAATTGTCAACAATACATCACATTCATGTTAATTTACGTTGTTAAGCTAAACTATATAAATATTTTTGCTAATCTGGGATTTTAATGTGAACAATGTTGGAAATATCTGAGGCAGTTTGATTGCATTCCACTCCTTGTAGGTATGTATTATTCGAACATAGATCACTTCGCCCACTGCAAACGAATTATTATGGCTATTGTTATAAACAATTTACATCAAATTACGTGTTCATAGATGACACTGATTATATGGAATCACTCAGGGACATGCAGGAATCCCAATTTAATGAAGTATCTTACCTGCAAAACAACAAAGCCAGTGAGGATAATGTTGACTGGTAAAATAGTATCGTCTATTCCTTTGTACAGCAGGCTTACCTACGAGAAAATGCATATAAAATCTTTACCATCGTTTTGTATTCTTTGCGATACCAACATGCAATAATACAAAAAGTAGTGATGTTATCATCATTTCGTTGCCTTCGTTGCCTAATACGTGATTAATTAATCCATTGATATGGGGTATATTGGTGTACAATTCGTTACTTATTAAGTTCGTAATGTTCATTTGTCAAATATTGATTATTTACCCCGTTCATAATGTGTGCATCACAATCTCAGTTTTTTGCTTCAGTATCAGCGATGGGAAAAATTGATGAATAACTGGAAGTTGAGATGAAATAAATAACAGAGTTATCCGAGCTTATATCTGAGCATGTGTTTGCTTTGTGTATGAAAAAAACAGATAAAGCAATATAATGTAATAATCGGTATATTTATCATGCACGTTATTAATATTTATTTGCTTCATAAGTTATTGAGATGCCATTTGTTAGCATCTTGTTGCGATATCCAATTATTTCCTTTACTTATATTTTCCAAATGCATTGCATATTCTCACTTTTAAAAGGGATACAATTTGAAGAAAGCATATGTTTGTAATTGTAAGCAATGGCTCGACGTTAGTACTCGTTAGTAGATATATATATATATGTATATATATTTGCAATGTGTGTGCATATGTAAATGGATAGGGATAGGGATATTGTATATGGACATTATATATATATATATATATATATAGAGAGAGAGAGAGAGAGAGAGAGAGAGAAACACATATATAAAGATATGCTGAGAGAGACATATATAGCTATCTAAATATAAATTGTTATAGGATATCGTATATTTATTAAAAATAGTGTACTTACAAGTCTCATAATCCCGAATCTATCAGTACGGCGACCTTGACATAATATTCGTTCTTTTTTCGTCTGCGGGATTTATCTGTAGGTGTAATTTACAATTGGAAAATAAGTTTATAATTGTATGTAATAGCTTTTATTAAGAAGGACTTCAATATAATGGTCTGCATTGTGAATGTAGTTTACATCTATGTAATTGTTTTCACAAAATGTTCAACCGCAACTGCTATAATCTTCATTAGGTTTGCAATTTCTCAAAAACATTTAATATTAAAGAATGCTAACTCTATCTAATTGTAAACTTGATTTAGTTGTGTCATCTCAAGTTATGTGACCGTTTGAATATGTAATTATCTCTAGCCATCTTAATACACGATGCTGTTGGTGTTCATTCTTACACTGTGGTGGATCTCACCTGTTACTGCTCTAGCATACAATGCCTCTACATTTCGGGAAGATAACGTCGTGTCCGATGGAGAGAAATTACATTCATTGCCTTGTTCCTTAAAAGGTTGGAAAAGAGCATCAAGCTCTTGTTCTACCTTTGCCTTGTTCATCATTGCTGCATCTGTTGGACATTGTATTCGGTCAAATGGTAGCGATGAAAAAACAATTTGATGAGTCTGCATGTGGTCACTGTTCTCTATATCCTTTTGCTGTATTTCTGTTTATGGCGGTTGCAGCCTCAAACAATGTCTGTATTATATGCTATGTCTCATTGTTCTATTTCTTAGCACGTTTACGCTATAGACTTTGTAAACATAGTTATGTTATGCTATAAATACATAGCAAATATTTTGTTCACTAATATCATTTATGTTCAATACAAAGTCATGAAAGTGGCCGGCATCAAATACAACGTTTGTCCTTGTTTTAATTATGTACCCATATACTTTTACTTTGTAATATTTGAACGACTGACCTAGGGTATTCTATCCTTTCACTCTCTATCTTCTTCTTGACTAAAGAGTAGGCTGGTGAATGTACATTTCATTTTACAATCTCATCAAACAAGTTAATAATACAAACCATCGTTCTCATTCACTTTCATTCCGACAATAACTTGCACCCCTCTTCCACATGTGCATGAACACATCACATCTCTCTCTCTCTCTCTCTCTCTCTCTCTCTCTCTCTCTCTCTCTATATATATATATATATATATATATATATATATATATATATATATATATATATATATATATTGCTAGAAAAAGTAGTTATTTGTACCAGTTAGAACAGAAAGTGTTATCCCTGGATTTTATAGATGAAAGCTTGATTAAAGCAGGCAGAAATAAAGTTCAATACAAATAATATTATCGAACATGTTATATAATTGTTAGTTCGTACTCTACGGAGATTTGATCACCGGTCCGCGTGCAAACAGCACTCATCGCCTAGCCTGTACACAAAAGCGCACATTTCCCAACGACCAAAAACACATCACCAAACATAATGCTGCATAATTGTTATCATATGCATTTGTGTGCAGCAGACCAACTCGCATGAGAACCTTGTAATTAATACGAAACACCAACTAAATTGCATTGTTTGCGATGTGTGCTCGATCATGAGATATGATATTATTATTATTATTATTATTATTATTGTTATTATTATTATATGTTTGATAGTATTAAGATTATTTGCATTTTCAAATGCACCTGTTTTTTGTATTATTAACATCAACTTTCGAATATTCTTTCTACATGCTTCAGGTTCTGAATATACAATAATATTGCAAACCTTTACCTATCGTACGATCTGTCCCCTACGCGTATAGGTCCATTCTAGAACATACATTCTTTGTATATGATTAGTACGTCTAGTGTCATTGTTTGTCTAGTACGTTCAAACTCCTAACTATATATTTAGTTCGTTATATTTAGTTCGTTTTATCTCGATCTATCTATCTATACATTCTACAGTACTAAATATCCATCTATCCATTTATCTATTTATCTATATGCATATATTTATATATCTATGTATATATATATCTATGTATCTGTCTATCTATCTATCAATATATATATATATATATATATATATATATATATATATATATATATATATATATATATGTGTGTGTGTGTATATATATATATATCTATATATATATGTGTGTATATATATATATATATATATATATATATATATATATATATATATATATATATCTATATATACACACATACATACATATATATATATATATATATATATATATATATATATATATATATATATATAAACTTAGACATAATTTACCGTAAATAATAGTAAAGGAAATAAAGAATATAACAATAAAAGGCATATTCATCACTAACTGCAATGTTATATGGGTCCCCTATCAAATAAATATGATGTCAAGTGTCTGGATATATATATATATATATATATATATATATATATATATATATATATATATATATATATAGTTTGAGTTGTATGTTCCTGAATTTGGTTGAAAGATGAAATTTGTTTGCCATTGAGGTGAAATCATCCAGATTTTCTCTTCCATGTTACCTCTTCATTTCTAAATCATGGAGAAAGCGTATCCACTGGTTTAGTGTAAGTTCAACCTATGCTAAAAATTAAACCTCCAGTTTCCCACAAAAAATATTAGCATTTGAAAGGTACATTTTTGTACCCATTCCGGTTCCATTAATTCGGTGGTAGGTTTCTTCATTAAATTTAAAGTTATTAATTTTTAAAACAAACTGTAGGAGATGAAATAGGAAGTGTGTTGATTGATATTCTACAGTTATAGTTTCCCATTCTTCTCTACAGGCCTGTATTACATCGTTGCGTGGTATGATATTATACAAAGATGTAACGTATAAGGAAACACGCAATGTATCTTGCTGTAATGGTTAGCTTGTTTAGCTTTTAATGAGGTAATCTCTCCTGTCCTGAAGATATGATGGTTATGTGTTGACATGTGGTCTCATACAATGATCCAAATAGTATGACATTCCTTCTGTAGAATGCCCGTTCTGAATAGGGAATACTGAAGCAAGTAGACATCTAAGTGACGGTTGGTTCTATACAAATCTAGACCTTGATCCAACACTGGAAATTCAAAATCGTCAAGAATAATATTGACGAGGCCAATACGTAGACCAACAAAAACTACATAAGCCAATCAAATCCAAGGGCATGTGTATTTTTATCTTCTACCAAAAATCCACAAATAAGTAAACCAGGAAGGACCTATAATCTCCGGTAACACGCATCCCACATAAATCTAAGCATGTATGTATGTATGCATCTCTCTCTCTCTCTCTCTCTCTCACTCTCTGTATATATATATATATATATATATATATATATATATATATATATATATATATATATATATATATATATATATATATATCGTTATGTGGAATGGGGTCAGTAATCGAGTGAACCCATTTTATACCATTGTATACAGACTTATTTCGTATTTATAACTATTTTATCTATACAATTGTTAATAATATTTTCAAATATTAGTACATTTTAAATTATTGCTTAATATCAGTTTTTTGAATAGTTTTAACATGTTTTTGTATTTCCTTTGGTATGAATCTTCTGATAAATGAAATCAACATTAAGATTTAAATCGTACACATTAAATGTACACTTTGATTAACTAATTATGGCATGTTCGATTCCGATAAATGACAAGAACGTAATCCTTTGATATAAAATTATGATCGCCATATTTCCTGCATAAGTTTAACCTAAGTAGGTGACATGTCAAATAGATATTCGTATCTTTTATGTGAATTAGTTTTATTTTATTTGGATTGTAGCATTTGGAATCCAAACCTTTGTTAGCTAAATTATTCATTTTGCAGTTGTAAGATGAAAACAAATATAGTCATATTTTAAAATTGCGTATGTACTACACAATTACTCGTTGTTGTTGTTGTTCTTGTGGGGTTTAACGCCATTTTTCAGCACACGATATGCTATGCATGGCGACCAAAATTAATGTTGGGGGAAGAACCCGGGAAATCCCCGGGAAGAACCACCGACCTACTGGCAAGCTTTCTCATATACCCACATTGGCCGAATCCGAGACTCGAACCCACACAGACAGAGGTGATATGGCAGTGATCCCTAACGGAGAGCGCTTTAGACCACTGGCCCCTACAATGACTCATGTTATGGTTATATAATCATCTACTCTGAAAATAGGTTTGAATATACTAATACCTTATTCAACTATATATCATGAATTTTAAATATATTTAGATTTGGAACTATTTAAATCTCTCTTAATGTTTATATTCAGACAAATATTTTTATGCTACATATTCAAATATTTTTTAGATTAAATTGTATAACATTATAGTTTTTTAATAATTTCTTTAATGAATGGATACTGTTTGTATAGGACTATTTTACACTTTGAATTTGTAGTCTTAATGTAACTTAGTAAACTTTGAAAGCACACTTTTATAATACGTTCAATCGGAATCGTTAGTAAGTTTGTAAATTTGTATATTTGAACTTTCATATCCAGATGCAGCAAGTGTAGATTTGTAACCAAAGTTTCAAGAAGCCACGATTAAGACGTTAACATTTGATTTCCGTGTTACATAAATTTAAGCATGTACGTAAATGAGAGCATTTCTATTATGTCCCTGCCTATTATATTCAAACTAATTAACTCTCTATTTAAGATATACGTTTATTTTCAAGGCATTGAGATTTTGTGCATTTTTCTAAAGATATAGTTTGATGTTTTTCTTTATAATAGTTCAAACTCACTTGGATAAACGATTCGTTTGTTATATGCCATATTCCAATCATTTTAAATTTCTTCTTTATAATTTTGAGTGTATATGTCCCCAACCATTTTTATTCTTTATTTAACAATAACACATACTTTATTATATGAACCGTCCAATTGAAACAACTTGCCAATTATAAATTCATCCAATATTTTGCTTAGTTACACGATTAATAACATTAACATGTTCGCTCTCGTACACCCGCGCATCTTCTTGATGCCTTAGTTTACCCTCAGATTCGGCCTACCTGGAACATGCTCGATGGTCTCCCAGTTGTCACTATTTACCTTTAGTAGCACAATATCAGTAATCCCTGAACGGATACTTTACAAGAGAATATTCGTAGTTTGCCTGTGAAGCTGAGAGAACGCATTTACCGAGAACTGATCAAAATACAAGTGAAACGTAAAGAACAATTGCATCCGTTACGACACCGGTGTTTGAGGCACTGGTACCTGAATGTTATAAGAGGACTGATTCAGTTGAAATTGTTTCATTGGACAGACCTTCATCATCTATCCCGTCGTTCAAAGGATTGTTTTGTTACTGATGATTATATTTGCTACCAGGTAGACTTACTGCAACGAATTTCAGAGGAAGAAGAGTTAAAGGAATACCAACATCTTTTACAGAATGTCACCTTAGTGAAAGAGGAAACTTCTGAATGAACTGTAAAGTGTAAGTTAGTGACTGAAAAATTTAGATTTGCTACTGGAGTAAAATCATGTCTGTGTAGATAGTACATTTATTGCTTCCGAAAAAAGAGGATTTAGTATACCTATTCAGCAATACTTTACAAGAGAACATTAGTGGTTTGCCTGTATAATTGAGAGAACGCATTTACCGAGAACTGGTCAAAATACAAGTCAAACGTAAAGAACATTCGTTACGTCACCGGTTTTTGAACCGCTGGTACCTGAATACTATAAGAGAACTGATTCGTAAGCAATTGTTCCAGTGGTCAGACATTGTTCAACACTTTGAAGTCGGAAATGATCGACATGTTCATAATTTTGGTTATTTCGAGATTCACCTATTGCAACGAATTGAGGAAGAAGAGTTAAAGGATTACCAACATCTTTTACGTGGAATCTGCTTAGTGGAAGAGGAAACCTCTAAACAAACTCTGAACTGTAGGTTACAGTATGCAACATTTAAATTTCCTACCGGAGTAAAATCGTCTCTGGCTAAAAAGTACATTTATTGCGTCCGAGAAAAAGAGAATATAAAAACAGGCTGCCATGTCTCGGCTTATATCACAAGTGATTCAACAGATTCCATAGAAGGAACTCAATGACAATATTCAAACTGTGGACCATTACCATCAATTATTACAAGAACTGTTTTCGTTCAATTTGGGTCGACAAGTGGTG
Source organism: Sinohyriopsis cumingii (assembly GCA_028554795.2). Classification (NCBI taxonomy): domain Eukaryota; kingdom Metazoa; phylum Mollusca; class Bivalvia; order Unionida; family Unionidae; genus Sinohyriopsis; species Sinohyriopsis cumingii. Next base: position 70,354,441 of record CM068832.1, on the reverse strand, counting down.
TGTGACTTAGTGACTTGTTTTCTGGGATTTTGTTTACCAGTCGATTCCTTGTGGACTCTTTACGAACAGTACTTACCACCCGAATGGCCTTAAATGTTCACCAGAGACTCATTTTGCTCAAAGCCTTGCGTTTTCATCTGGATACTTCTCGACCTCTAAGGGAAAAAAGATTCGTGAACTTTTAGCTACCGAAGACGTGTAAGACGATGCGTGTGTAGCTTGTGTCTTACACCCCCATTGGACAGATGTACGTGTCAGGAAAAAATAGGGTTTTGAGGTTTGTACCCAAGAAGTGGCCCAGTATGCTCGAGAGTTGTGATCCTTCCGTTCAACGTCCAAAAAAAAAAGTCACTTTTCAACGTGTGTTCGTGACAGTACCAGAAGAACCCGTCAACCAGGACAGGACTGTCATAGACAGTCCTGAAAGACCCTTTTGGGGAGGACACTTGTGTGACCTTACCCCCTGTAGAAATTTTCAGAACATTACACAAAACATGTTGTACAAAAACTTGTTTCTATTCCATTTTGATCGTTTTCATGTGCATTTTATCGTTGTACTTAAGCCTTTGGCTTTTATGTATTTTAGTCTTTCGTGTTCATTTTTTAAACATCAATAAACGTGTCCTGAAAAAGTAAAAAAAAAATCTTGTCTTGTCTGTTTTCGTATCACAAGTGACATTCCTGACACTATGGCTACCTCTGCTGTCTCTGCTTCCCCTTCCTCCACTTTCAAAGTCATCGACGAACACTTAGATCGTGCCAGTTGGGAGGCTTTGTATCTTCGTCATCCCTTTAACATGCTCATTGCTGGACCTAGCGGTTCAGGCAAAACCAAATTTGTCAAACGTTTGATCGAACATAAACATCATTTGATCGATCGTCCACGTCAACGCAACGTGTGGTGTTACAAAGAGTGGCAATCAACGTACAGCCTATTGCGAGAAAGTCAAGGCGATTCCATAGTGTTTGTGGAAGGTATTCCTAACGGAGACGACGGAATCGTATCTGACTCTCGTCAAACCCTTTGGTCATTTTCAACGACATGTTAGGAGAAGACGAAGACAAAATTAAACTGTGGTTTGCGTGCAAAGGGCATCACTGTAATGCCAGTGCCATTTACATCACTCAAAATTTGTTTCAACAAAGTAAAGCCCATTACACCATCAGTCTCAATGCTCATTACGTAGTCTTGTTTAAAAGTCCTCGAGATAAATTGCAAGTGGAAGTCTTAGCCAAACAATTAGGAACGCCTTGGCTCACTCAGGCCTGCGACGATGCCACTCAAACTCCACACGCCTATTTATTCGTCGATTTGAAACCCATTACCCCGGATTATTTGCGATTTCGTACCCATTTGTTTCACCACTGGTGTCAAGACGGAGGTGTTGTCCTGTACACGTCTCCGTCCTCGACTTAACCCCAAAAAATCTATAAAATCCTCGGACGCTTTTCGTCTGTCTCAAACAGTGTTAACAGCACATCCCTTCAGTCTCATCTTCCCGTCAAATTGATTCGTGCCTTGTATGGCATCAGTCGCGAAAAAAAACCCACAAATACCTGCTCGTGTGTTTGAAGCCAGTCTCAAAGAAGTCTTACGATGGTTCACGGTGACAGCACGTCAATTACTGCAAGGCATCATTCAGATTCCTCATCAAACCAAACGCTTTTTTGATAGAAACAAAGTAACTTTGACCAAACTGGCCGATCCCCGCATCGACACTCAAACCAAAAGTCAAATCATTTTCAAACTTGGAGGAAGCGGTACTCTAGGAGTTGTCATCATTCGCTCTTTATTAAGATGGGGTCTTAATGCTCCCAAAGTTCTCCCCAAGAAATAAGTCAAACGAAGCCCCAATAAGAAAAAGAGCAACGATGTCAAGACCAGGGCACAACCCCGGAAAAAGATAAGTCCCCAGAAAAAGAAACAGAGAAGTCCTCCGAAAAAGAAATGTCCACAGGAAACTAGTCGCAAGAGAGGCACTTCAGCCAGGACGCAACCTTATATTCGCAAACCACGGGCTGCAACGACGGTGACCGCGTCTCAGGTAGCCTCAGGTTCATCCACTTCTCCGTTGATGACACCATAGAAGCCTGTGTCTCCAAGAACCTCCTCTTTAGTGGCAGTGGCAGCTATTCACAAAGTACCTGCTCCCAAAATCAAAGTCAAAGAGAGATCGGGTATGTTACAGAGTTTACTGGATTTGTCCAAGCAAGAACTGGCTCTATTTAGTTCGTTGCGGACCCTGCACGCCGTGTGCTGCCTATCCTCAAGTTGATACGACGTAAAGACAATCGGTGGCGAAGCATTCCAGTATAAAAAAGGTCTGCGACAAAGTAGGGGTATCAGTGTTTTTGTGCTCGTGAAGACTCAAAGATGTCACCCTCCAAAAAACATCCCTCTTCTAAACCCCAAGGAAAGAAAAGGAAAGGACTACCTCCATGTTTATTCAAACATGGGGACATGTTATCTGTCCTGTCCAAGGCTTCTCCACCCATGCGAGAAAAACTCAATCAAACGGCCTCCAAAGAGGTCATCGATGCCGTGTGCTAATGTTGTTTGAACGTTTTGAAAGGCACGATCCCTTTGTCCAAACACCAGAAACAATGCTTAGGCAAACATCATCACGTTCTTCGCCAAATGGTTCAAAAGAAAATCCCCATTCATCAAAAGAAGAAGATGTTGGTCAAACGTGGAGGAATTTTGCCACTCTTGTTAGGCCCATTACTGAAAGGAGTTTTGGGAACCGGGTTGGGAGGACTCGTGGAAGCAAGATAAAAAAGACCTCTGAAGTCTCAAGATCTCAGATGTAACCCTTGGCATCCATTTATTCTTGGATCGACGCTTCACAGATCATCTACAATAAAAAGATGTGACCATCATGCCCTTTCACACACACTCAGCTACTGCTACGACTCCTTCCCCAGTTCTTCTCTGCAAGATTTACAGAAACAACCCTTGTGGGTGTGGTGTGGAGAACGTGTGCCTAAAATGCAAATCATCTTTTTCCGCCAGATTTAATGTGGTGTGTTGTGTCATCGGTACAGCCCTTGCCAATTGGAGTTTGCAACAAGGAGACAAACAATTGTGGACCATTTTATTAAGCAGTTGCATAGGTTACCTGCTTCCCAATCCCTCCCTGAAATTCACCTAGAACGGGAACAACGGGAACCTTGCGTCCAGTGCCAGTCACCACGCCAACAACAAGAACCCCATTTTGGGTGGAGACTCTCCTCTGACTTCCAGTAACCCCTCAGACAGTCACAGAACTCTGGAAGTATGAGCCACCATAACTAATTTTACATAACCTTATCCAGTGACAGTTCCATGGAGGTGTTTCCGAATAGCACTTTGCGCTGTTACACGTCCAAATTACCTCAGGCCATTCAATTAGATCACGAAGCCCATTGGGAAGTGGCTTTGGTAGAAATCATTCACCCGACCCAAGTCCTTAATGTCATTCCCAATCAACATTTTGTTTCAGTGGAAGTTCATGACGAACAATTGCAACAGTGCTTGGATACCAATGTAAAATATGATACAAAAAACACCTAACACAAAAGCTCAAAAGTCTACCTATCACTTGTTCGCTCTCCCAGGCTATTATTTTAGTGGTCAACATGTGGTGGGCACGATTGCATCCAGGTTCAATGTCTTGTTTCATAAAGCTCTGGATAGTGTCAAAAAAGTGTCACCCTTGAGTACCATAAAGTAGCTCGTCGCTTCCTGATGAAATTTCCTGAGGGAAGCAAAGTGTTGTCCATTTTTATTTTGTCCTGAATGTGTTGCCATGTTGGGCGGAGACATGGAAATGAGGATGGCCATGATCAAGAAAAACGAATCACCAGTCGTTTCTGACAACGATTCTTTTGCCAAGTTATTTCGTTTCCCGGTAGAATTGAACCAATGACTTAATTTGATCTTTGTGTACTCCGATGTGATGGCGTGCAACGTGGTGGCACACACCTCCGTACCGTTACTGCCTGTCATTCCTTTCAAAGTGGATTCTGTTATGAACGTTGACGAGGAAGGTGGAAACACTTATCACGTTCACCGCGAATTTGTACATCCTCACTATTTGCCCGTCAGTAAGTCTTATTTGGACACTTTCGACATTGCTATAAAAGGAGATCTGGGACAAAATATTCCATTCACCATAGGAAAAGTCACGGTGAAACTCCATTTTTGAAAACGGTTCTCTAACGAGTTGCAAGTCATGTATCCAGTGTACCGAGGGGTTGCTCGACAGCGAGGACACGGTTTAAGAGACATGCTAAAATCACCTTTTCGTTCGGTGGTCCCCGTGTTGAACCAATGGTGACACGAGGATTGCACGCCTTGAAATATGCGGCATTGACACATGGTAAATAATGTCTCCAAAATGTCATCATTGACAAAGAAAACCCTAAAGAAACCTTCTTGAAAGCAGGCAAAAATGTCTTGTTGCAAACGGGCAAAGACCTATTAGGCCAACGAGAAACACCTATAAATGCCCTGAGCGCTAGTGGGTCATGCATACCTACTTCCCTGACGAAACAGCAATGGCAAGGCAGAAAGAAACGAAGAAGAAAACACCCTTTCACAAGACATCACACTTCTCAAGCTAGAAAGACAAGGGAAAGAAGAACCGTTCGAGACTTAGACGTTTGTGATTATTAAATCACAGAGACCATGCAAGAATTCCAATGGGTGGAATTTCATCCCATCTACTCTTTGACAGCCTCAGGACCCATCGAGTTTGAAATCAAAGAACAGCCCGAAGATTACATTGATCTGAACAGTAGTTACTTGTACCTGAAAGTAAAAGTGGAAGATACATCAACGGACGGTCCCAATCTAAGGTACGGTGAGGCAGTAGGTCTCGTTAACAATTTCATGCATTCCATGTTCAGCGAAGTGAATAACAAAGTGGTCAGCAGCAGCATGGAGAGTTACCGTTATCGAGCGTACCTGGAAAATATCTTGACGTACGGAAAAGAAGCCAAAACCACTCATCTGGATGCTTGAGTGGTATGGAGACCTGACACGGCAGGCAAATTCAACGAAACAGACGATGACAATAAGGGATTTATTGGACGTCAAGAGAAAATCAAACTAAGCCGTAGTTTAGAACTAATGCATCGTTTGCATTTGGACATGTGGTTACAAGCAAAGTATTTGCTGAACGGAGTGGATATCCGCCTGAGACTGAATCGTAGCAGTGCCGCTTTCCATTTGATGGCTGCAACTGCCGATTACAGAACCATTATCCAAGAAGCCAGACTCTACGTGCGACGCGTGGAAGTGTTACCTAAAGTGGGAAACGACATCAGTCACACGTTGAGCAGAACGACCGCCAAGTATCCGATCGGTCGTGTGGAAGTGAAAACTTTCACTATTTCTGCTGGACAGCGATCCATGATCGAAGATCATATGTTCCTAGGACAGTGAACCAAGCGTTTAATCATTGGTATCGTCAAGAATACATCCTTCAACGGGGCCCACAGTGAAAACCCTATCGTATTGTCAAATTCGGCATACAGGATGACGTTCACCGTATTATCTGCGCATATATTTTCTGCAAACTGAATTTCCACACAAATCTGACCAGATTTTATAGGGTGGAAATGTCCCTCGTTGTTGCCTTGGTCAGGAGTGAAATCAAAAGCCCAGATAGCCTCCTGCATAATCCTCGAACGATATGCCGTGACTGGTGTTGGTTTCTAACTGTCCGGTGGCTTCGTACAGTAATTCTTCTCGTCATCAAACTTAGATTCAAAGGGTCTGGTGCACAAGGTTTTGCCATCGCGACTGACTTCGATTTTGAACACTTTGTAATGTTGAAACTCAAAAGAAATCAACAGTTTGAGAGAAGTCATTCTAGACTATCAGAAGCCATGGAAGACTGTTATCCCTCTTTACCTAGTGGAGAAACTTTGGACATGGAATTTGAGGAGACCATGAAAGAAGAATCCCAAGACAAAGACAAAGAAGTCATCATGATGAAGTCCAGATGGCCAGAACAAAAGCACATTTAGTCGGCTCTTTTGCTATAGTTCTGGGAGATAAAATTAAGGAACTGATCAAGGAAGATTGCTATGGATGTCACACCGATCATCCCAGTCAAATTCAACACGATAAATGTCTGATGTTGAGTCAAGAAGAAAAATTGGACGAGTATCTGGACAAAGCTTGTGGTCTCATCTCGAAAGAATTCGTGTTGCATTAGTGGTATAAAGGCTTGCTTAAACATTCTTCTCCTCCATTAACGCCTCTGGAGATCCGTCGCATAGAAAGTCTCTTGGATCAAGGTAAGAAGTCGGAGCTAAACGCATTTTACTTGTCAGACATTTTCGAAGTGAAAGTCAGGATCGAATTGATCACTTATTATCACCTGTGAAGAAAAAAAAAAACAACAACACAAACATGGTTATCTGGGAACATTATTACCTTTTGATCCACAGTTCGTACACTGCTTCTTAGAATCCTGTCGTATGTGCTAAAGATGAACTCCCTCATCGCAAACCTCAAGACCATCAAGCTTATGTGATGAAAACGGACAACAGTCATCTCCCAGGAACCCACTGGGTAGCCGTCTACTTTCGTCATGAAGGATATGTGAAGTATTTTGATTCTTATGGATTGCCCCCTTGGGAAGACGATATCATTGACTTTATGAGAAGAAATGCTCAGACCACACGATTCAATATTGTGAAATTACAAGGCACATATTCCTTGGTGTGTGGACAAGATTGTGTGTATTGTCTGCATCATCGCAGTCTGGAATATTATTTAGAACATTTAGTGACTTATTTTGATCGTCATTCTTCTAGAAACGATGAGAAAGTAGATCGTTGGTTTTGTGACCATTATGCTTATCTTTTGTCTTTAGCTAGGAAACGTAGTGTCCATCAATGGCCCAATGACTTCCAACGGTGGAAATCACAATTTCATTCACAACGTTGTCAGCCATGTCCAAAATAGAGTGTTATTTGAAAAAAAATTGTTTGTTTGTTAAATTAAATGGTTATTGTTAAAAAAAAAATGCGAATTGTTAGTTATGAGTGATTGGAATAAAAATGTTGTGTTTCGAAAAAAAATATGCCTTTGTCGTTTGTTTTGCTATAGGTATCATGATTAATGTTCTTTGACTTCTCTCTATCCCTCACATAACACTAATGTAGCGTTCCGACTCGAAAACCGTAGAGGGATGTTTTCCTTCACGTCCGCGCTTTGACCATAAAAACGGGGCAGTCTCCAGTCTGACCATCCATTGTCGACTCATCCTCCTAAGAAAATGTGCTCAAAGATTAGCTAAGTTGAACGAACCTACGTGAATTTGCATCGTGTCAGACAAAGTCTGATACCGAAGCCTGAAGGGATAGAGAATGTTAGAATGTTAAATGTCACTGATATCCTGATAGAAGAGCTCTTCAGAGAAGAAACTAACAGGGAGAAAGAAGAAAAAAGAGAAGTACAGACTTCAGAAACAGCAGAGAGAACAGAGAGAGCAGCAACAACAGCAGCACCAACAGCAGGGACCTGACAGAGGCTTTGTCGACTATCGTGTCTACACCAAAGAGTTCTACCTCTCTTTCCGAAGAAGCAGACCTGAGAAAGCCTGTCGTCAGAGGAGGTCGCAATCTTATATTCTAAAAGATTCCCATAGCTTCAAGTTCACACAAAAACAGCCCTTTTCAGGGCTACCCCATACTCTAGAAAATAAATAACAATCTATTGCCTATGATAAGTTAGAAAAAATAGAAGTGCGTTAATAAGCACATGAATTCTTTATCTTGGTTAGAAAGTGAGTGATAAGCATTTTCTTTAAGTGGTTAATGAAAACATTTTAAAATAGTGATGGGTAGTAAAAAAGTGAGTGAGTGTTTCTTATAGGTCCGCGCGTTTTTCGGTAATGATCAAGGTAATATAAGTTTTGGGTCTTAGGGGGTGTTTTCCTTCACGCTCGTGCTTTTCATATAAATACGAAACCGCTGGGCAGTCAAGCTACTCTTGTTGATTGATGAAGAAGGAAAAAATGAGCAGCAGACTAGCAGAACTGTTAGAACTCCAGATGCACCTGGAATATGCCAGGCGTCTACTAAATAAGCTGGCAGCGGAGGCCATTGTTGAAGAAGGCAGAATGAAAGAGGGGAGGAACAGAGAAGGAAGAAAGAAGAGGAAGAAAAAAACAGCGGGATCAGGTCTCACATAATGATGAGACCTGTGTGCGAGGTGATACCTGAGGCAAGGACGCCTCCACAGGCAATAGCAGCAACACAGCCTGTAGCTGCACCACAGCCACAACCACACCAGGAGGCAAAGATGCCAATTCATCCTAGATTTCGAAATAGGAGAAGAGAAAGGGAAGTCTTCACTTTCCCAGAGGCAGAAGATTGGAATAGTGAAGCCACTCAACCCGCCTCTGCGCTCCCGTGACAAGGGTGACTTGGCAAGGAAACTGGAGTAGGAGATGCGTGTGCGGTGCCAGACCTGGAAGGTGTCAGCATTAGATCCGCGCAGCTGGAGTTCCATAAAAATATCCCTTTTCAAGGCTAACCAAAACTCCAGAAAAGACAAACTGTTCAATTTGCCAATGTGTGAATGTGGAGCAGTGCGAACATAAACACTCACTCCTTTCCTGTATGATTGTGTGTGTGTGTTTGTGTTTGTGTGTTTATGTCTGTGTGTTTGTGTTTCTAAGCAATCAAGCACGTTTGTGTGAATAGTAGATTATTGGGGTTTGTAAGTTGTAAAGTATGTATGTGTGAATAGTAGAGTGTGTGGTTATTAAACCTTCCCTTCTCCGTGGATGGTATGTTTTGGATTTTGTTTTTGTTTATTTGCTGCTTAGCGTGTGTGTGGATAGTAGATTATGGTTATGTTTTTTGCTGCTTCCCGTGTGTGAATATTATATAATGAGGTTAGATTATATGGCTCATCACCTTTGTGTGAATAGTATATAATATGAGATGACAAAAGAAGGGGATGTTTCCTTCACGTCCGTGCTTTACATATAAGAACTCATAGCGTTCGTCGTTCGCGCCATTCTACGGAATAAAGACAACGAAGATGGTGGCTGCAACGGAGTTGTTCAACAACTTGGCAAATATATACTATTGGATAATGGATGCTATCTATGCAGTGGAGAGACTAGAAACAGAATGGAAGATAGCAGAGTACATGGACTATGCTAATAGTGTAAACGTTGCAAAAGATGTGGTAGCAGGAATGATAGAAGAGGAGGAAAAGAGGTTGAGAGTTATGATGAATCCCCTATTTCATTGTGGGAAGCTTAAAGGAAGCACTCGACAATGCAAGCAAAGTCAGGTGCTTTCTTGAAGATATGTTGTAAGGGACAGAGTGTTATTATGTGCAGAGAGGCCTGGACAGACTGAAGAAAGGAGTGGAATTAATGAGAAAAGTGATGGAGGTAGAGGTAAAGAAGATCAAAGAAAAATGGTCAAAAGAAAGAATGGAAGAAGAGAATAGAAAGAAGAAATTGGAGTTTGACCACCTGAATAACAACTGGATAAAGATCCAAGGGAAATTTAGAGCTATGGGTCACCCCGAATGGATACCGGAAACGGAAAAGAAGAAGAAGAAAGGAATAATGGAGAAAGTCAGGAACTGGTGGATAAAAAGGAGAAAGTAGAAGAAGAAGAAACCCAAAGGCCCTTTTCAGGGCCATTCATAGGTCACGAAAAGAAATTGACTTTCATGCCTAACCCCTTCAACAAATTTGTAAAAAAATGGGATATATATATATATATATATATATATATATATATATATATATATATATATATATATATATATATATATATATATATATATAATGTAAGTCTTGTCTATATCATATCAATCACCCATGTTCTGTTCCCCTTGTCCCTAGACAGACCCACCATGTTCAATTCCCATTGTCCCTAGACAAACCCACCATGTTAAATTCCCACTGTCCCTAGAGTGCCGGGCCAGTTTTCCTCATGTTAAATTCTCATTGTCCCCAGAGTGCCTTGCCATTTTTCCCCATGTTAAATTCCCATTGTCCCCAGAGTGCCGGGACCCTATTTTAACATGAAAGTCCCATTGTCCCTAGATTGCCCCACATTACTACTCATGATGCCCCAGTCCTAGACATCGCTATAATCTACCATGCTGCAGACATCGTAGCGATATGACTGAACATTTGTTAAGGCTACCTTACAAATCCTAATCACATGCAAACACAAATATGTAGTTAAAATGAATATTTAAGACATATAAGCAGTGTAACGATAAATACATACCACATCCATATAGTGTTAAAAGGAATAATTAAGACTTACATGACTTATGTAGGTTTACACCGAATAAGCAAGACATACATGTAGTGTTAAAATGAATATATCAAGATTATCATTGGAAAGATACTATGTCTATGATATAGATCATTCAATTCAAATATCTAGCATGCAAGACAACAGTAATGATATCGTTGAGTTGAATTTTATTATCCGTTTTATTTCGCCTGAGATTATTTTGTTTGTATATCACCTGGCCGTGTCCCATCACTGATCTAATTCCATCCCGTCGAATAATGTGGCAATGTGTGATCGAATTAACCAACTGAAATATCAATAGCAAACATTTTCACTCACGAACCTTTTCTGTAAAATATCATTATATGAATTAATTTCTTGATAATGGCAGTTAATGTGAAATAAACACAGGCCTCGCAGTAGAAGATACATTTTTTTCTTCTAAGCTCTGTGAGAAAAGGGATGCATTTCGTTAGCATATTGGCGTACATGATGAACATGTGAAGAATAACATGCATGCAACGGTTTCTACAAACAAACAAAAGCAAAGCAAAAGAAAATTACACTCAGTAGGATACCTGCTTCCAACATGGGGGTGATTTCTGGTAGAAATTCTCCAGTTTGTTGGTCGAATAGGAAAAATGGGTTTACAACATTGATATTCAGTACCATTACTCTAACTGGACATCATGTATTGACTCTAAGATAAGTATGTATTTTGAAAGTAAGCAATTGTTGATTTAACAAGGATACGGTTAATGCATGATTTACAAACTACATATGTTGTTAGTTAGAGTTTAAATACTTACATATTTGACTGCTTTTTTACTTCCATGCACGAAGCAAGAAGTCGGTACGTCACAAGCAAATATAGATATTCCAAGTAAAGCAGAAGTTTAAAAAGTGCTGATATTAAAAAGGAAGACAACTATTATTAAAGGTCACATCTGGGTTAGGATCAATTAAAAACAGGTCATATGATCATGATGCCCTCTTGCCTACAGACTTTAAGGATAGAAACTGGGAGCGGACATTGCATGACTCATGTGATGCCTACACATTTCAAGGAGATTCTTGAACATCAGGTGACCGCCTCTATTAAATGCCTATGCAGAGAAAAGGAATTTCAGAGTCTGGGATCTCTAAGGCAACACCTTGCCGACAAAGCTAGAACGCAAAAGAAATATGCTTGTACTGTCTGCTGCATATCATTTTGTTGTCGACGAGGAATTCGTGACCACAGTAATGCAAAGCATCCAGGAAGCTACGAGGAAAAAATCCATAGATGCCTAACCTGTTGTACGTCGTTCGCTTCTAATTCTGCACTTCGGCAGCATAGTCGTGATAAACACGGTAGTGCTTCAACCAGTATATCCGGAACTGATGAAAAATCAAAAAAATCGAAAGCGATAAGGAAGTATTTGGAAAACTGTTTCAAAACCAGATCCATCGTTGACAAAGAAGACAAAAAAGTTTCCTTTAAATTTGTCTACGAGAGGCTTGGATCGATTTTACGCTCCGTAAAGGAGAAAGAAGGAGGGGGAGTATTTTCCACTGAGTTGCGGAAGGCCGGAAGTCATGCCACAGGACTAAAGGTTAACAAGGCGGACGAATTTGATTTCAACATCCCCTAAATGTAAAGGTTCTTGAGGTGAAAAGAAATGGGACCGTACCATACATTTTTCGGGACAAGTATGAAAAGAAGGAGCAGCCTGTAAGTATAAGTCTTTCTATATGTATTTCGCATGGAGGCTAAAAGCAAAACGAACGAAACACTCATTATAAAACGTTTTTGAACAGGTACTTGCAATTAATAAAGAGAGACACTTTACTGAAGTAAGTGTTTTAATGTAGACAATGTCTTCATTTCTTGCCGTAAGAAATATGTTTGCCTAAAACTATTTAGCTTAAATTTTTATTTTATGATAGGGTAATTGTTTCACTCAAATTTGCTAATGACTGTTTTATTGAAAATTGTATGCATGTATTAACCGTCTCATAACATTTTTCTAAGCGCAATATCAGACACTATGGAGCAAACAAAAAACTTATCTCAACTCTTCTTAGTGTCATAACTATCCAAAGGAATACAATCATGACATATAATTACTTAATCAATATCAGAAACATTGGAATAGTGGCGAATTTACAAACGGACAACTTTCATACCCCATCAGGAAATAAAAGCAAAATTAACAGCTAAGGATAAAAAGGAACACATTCATAAAAAGAGAAAGTCATACCGACATGAAAAGATATCTGCATAAATTAGTAATTTTTTCATTTGGTTCTCTCTCTCTCTCTCTCTCTCTCTCTCTCTCTCTCTCTCTCTCTCTCTGTGTGAATGAGCAATTTTTCCCTGAATGCTTGCAATGAAGGTATGCCATTGATGTTTCAGCTCTCAAGATCTACAATAAATCAGTGTATATAAGATATTCAGAATTTATATATATTTATCCTTTAATGCAAAAAGTATACGAGTGGTATATCAAAGACACAGCGTACATAATATACGTCTATTTTAATTACTGTAAATGCAAAAATACAACTAACATTTCCAATGCAGTTAATAACGACTGCAATATATTGTTTATTGAGAAATTACATGAACTGAATGAGCTTTATACAACTGCATTCCAGTGTGTCAGTTACAAAATATTGTTCCTTAACTTGTGAGAGAAGTTTCAATCTTCTTCGCTAATTGATACGTTACTTAAATTATTTCCTGAACTCCTAATTACATTCATACTGATGAAATAAACATACGACACACTTATGATTTAACCATGAACGTTTGTTAAATTCAGAAGGTATAGCACTATGAGCACAGTATATTTAAGTACCTAAACACTATACGCGCTGCATGTTGAAGCGAGTTGGAAATAAAAACTACAAGAAGTGAGGAACCAGCAAGTGGTACTTCAAACACTTATAAGCCATTGCATACTGTTGAATTATAACTTGTTGTTGAAACAATATCTACATATGCGTATTAATGCACCATAGGCGGATTAAACACATCAACACATTAAAGCCACCATTTTTAATGTATGTGATATATATATATATATATATATATATATATATATATATATATATATATATATATATATAATATATAATATATATATGTGTGTGTGTGTGTGTTTTGGCACAAATCATCTAAAATATCACGGAAAACGCCCATAGTAAGGGAAAATATGCAAACACGTTGTAAGAAATGTATACATATCAGATTAGGAATTGTGACATAAAATATTAGAATTCCCACTGATAAGAAATGATGTTTAATTCGGTCGGAAAAACAATTACATTGTCTTTCCTTCTTGGGTATGTAAATTGTAATGCTTTATTATTAGCTCAGAGGATACTTGGAAAGAAGCTAACAGGACCAATACGTGGCACGCACGTTATTGTGAACGATTGTGTATAACAATCAGCTGCGTAGTATATCTCCAGTAATGACTTTATTTGGAGCTCCTGTGGTTTATGAGCACTTAAAATGAATATTCATATTCAGTGCAATGATTCTCGACACTGTTCAGCGAATATATAAATAAAGATTCGCGGATCATACAGTTTGCATAGCGTTTTAACGGTTTATGCTTCGTTAAATTTAAGAAATAAACAGTCTTTATAACTGAATTCAACGGAATAAATGTTTAAAGAAATCGTAGTTTAAAAATAACATTCTTTTTTTTAATCATATTTTCAGTTTCATTAATATAGCGAAAAGAATAAGAAAAGTATTAAGATGTCTACGTTATGACATGTCTGCCTGATGTCAGGATACTGTGACTGGGTGGCACATGATGCTACGTGTCTATGGCATGATGCCACAGTGCTCTATATCACTATAAACTGCCACACTGCCGACATTGTAGCGCTTTGACTGAAAAAAAATGGTAACAATACGTTAAAAATCCAAATCACACATACACATAGAACACATACTGCCATATTTTACATTATCTAAAATATCGTCTGTAAAGTGACTGCGTAGTTCTGTTGGATAAAACGTCCTGTTATCCACGCGTAGGTATGGCCCCATGTTTTTCTTTTTATCTTTTCTTCTCTTTTTTGTTATTTTATTTTATAAAACAAATGTCAAAGATCCATATTTTAACAGTATACAGATTTCATATCCAACGTTAATATGCAGCCTGAATTGCGCAGAAAATCCTTCCTAACTTCACATCAATATATGTAAGCTGACGATGTGCATATAATCATTTAAAGCTTATTTTTCATGGAGCATCAGCAAAGATGTTTCTTTTGTTTGCAAAAGGTCCAGTATTTGGTTCATGATTAAAATCTTACTTAAGGAGTCAGAGTCGGAGTGATGTAATACTCATTCATTGAGTGTCTGTATAGAAAAATAGTGCGGGTGGGCGTTGCTTAAAAGCAGCATAGGTATGAATCCAAACAATTCCAAACAGACTGGTCAGGCCTATCAGATTGCTGTATCTTAATGACGAATATGTTTATATATTCGCAATACGTTAATTTACATGCTAAACGTGCACTGTCGGGTGTCACTGACGATGAAAATATACACGAAATTGCTACATATAACCTTGACTAAAGCAAAATTGGCCATGCTCAAATAAGCCAAATATTAAATGCTTAATAGTTAGTATGAACTACTATTATATGCTATCGCGATATGTTACTTTTCATGCCCAATACTATGTCATTTGATGGGTGAAATTCATTTTATTATATCCAGGGTTGTTTCGTTTTCTTGTTTTCTCTACATTAAGTTGGAATCGAGCGGTATCTATATTCCACATATTCATACCTTGTCTAAAATAATTATTGTATTAAAAACTGGAGCGATATAAAAACACCTGTCGAGTAAGTAAAGACATGCTAATGTTACTTCATTTATAGTTGACGACAACTGAATGCCGCATAAATAGGTAGTTGTGAAAGATAGAAATTATTGTATCTACATGATCCATACATGTAGACCGACTCTTCATTACAATGAGTTCTAGATATAGAAAATATATATTTTACTTGTTTATTGCATCTTAATGTTCTGTCTGCGAATAGGCATTACTAATGTCGCGGTGTGGCTCAGGAAAACAAATTAATAGTTTGCCATGGTTGTATTTTATAAGATATCAAGGCGTGCGTTTGTTTAATCATAGAGGTAAAATGTTTAAGTATTCTGAGGTAAAGCAAATTTCAACATTAGGCAATATGGGGAAATGAAAGTCATACCCATTCCAAATTAAGGCAATATGGGGTATAATGAAACAGTCATACACATTTCAACTTAAGGCAATATGGGGTGTAATGAAACAGCCATACAAATTTCAACTTAAGGCAGTATGGGGTGTAATGAAAAAGTCATACACATTTCAACTTAAGGCAATATGGGGTGTAATGAAACAGTCATACACATTTCAACTTAAGGCAATATGGGGTGTAATGAAACAGTCATACACATTTCAGCTTAAGGCAATATGGGGTGTAATAAAAAAACATACACATTTCAACTTCAGGCAATATGGGGTGTAATGAAACAGTCATACACATTTCAACTTAAGGTAATATGGGGTGTAATAAAACAGTCATACACATTTGTTTCTAAAAATACAAAGTTTAAATAAGTAATAAATCTAACATCCAGTTTATTCCTTCAGCATCAGAGTTAGTACATGAAAGGCTTTTACAAGGTCAGTATCAGCTCCAGTGAGTCATGTAAAACAGTACAAGTTTCATATTGATATAACAAAGTATCCATGCAAAGGGCTTATAATGGTTTGCAGTTTATAAGCGGATCTCTTTACTTGTGTGCAGGGACCGTCTCCAAAGAATATGAATGTAGACAGAGAATTACTAAACATACCCAATGGCCAGTTCCAGATACCTGAAGGTTACGCAGTGGTTGTGATGGACAAAAATACCTCTCCAAAACTTGACGCTATATGCCTTGACAACCATTTAATTCCTCACCTTCTTCAGCAGAGGCTTCACTCGTTGATAAGAGAGACGAAAATGGGGATGGAAGGTAAAATTATCCAGTAGGTGTGAATAGCGTATCCCTCTTTGATGTACCCTTGAGATAAAGTATATGAAATCGTTAAAACTACGAGTAATACTCTATTTATGTATGCATGTATGTATGTATGTATGTATGTATGTATGTATGTATGTATCTATGTATATATCTATGTATGTATGTATGTATGTATGTATGTATGTGCATGTATGTATGTGTGTATGTATGTATGTATGTATGTATGTAGGTACGTACATACGTACGTATGTATGTATGTATGTATGTATCTAATAATGTATGTATGTATGTATGTATCTATGTAGTTATGTAGGTAGGTAGGTATGTATAAGTTTATGTGATATTATGTGACATATGAAGATTCAGGATTCTTTACCAAAATTACTAATATTGAAGTTGTCTTTAAAGTTTGCTAAACAATTTATGGCATGTTTAAATGTCTCTTTCCTTTTGACAATGGACAGTCTAGTGGTAACGATGCTAATTCATGAAAATGTTTCATGCCATTTCTTCAGAAAATTTCCCAAAATAAATCCCGTTCCTAAATAAATATACACTTTATCATTCGTTTGAAAATGTTGTTGTTGTTGTTGTTGTAGGGTTTAACGCCATTTTTCAGCACACGATAGGCTATACATGGCGGCCAGTATCAATGGTGGAGGAAGAACCCGGAGAAAAACCCCGGGAAGAACCACCGACCCACGAGAAGCTACTGGCAAGCTTTCTCACATACCCACATTGGCCGAATCCGAGACTCGAACCCACGCAGACAGAGGTGAGATGGCAGTGATCCGTAACGGAAAGCGCTTTAGACCACTCGGCCACTCGGGGCCCCCGTTTGAAAATGTAATAATCGTACTACAGATATAGACCTGAATAGAGAAGCCCACGGACCAGCGATCACCATGACTATGCATTCCCCAGATGATCATCATATCAGTGTTGACGCCACTGCAATAATCGACTGGAAGGACTGGAAGGATATCTCTGGTAAAAATATTTTTATTGGTTTATTCAGAGAGAGAGAGAGAGAGAGAGAGAGAGAGAGAGAGAACCTGCCCATAAAGCATATTCTTGTTACGATATACTATTTTGCAGAAGCTTCTGGGTGTAACACCAAGGCGTCGGCACAATATCATTCCCACTTCCTCTTGCGAAATGTCTAATGTATGATGCGAAATCATATCATGTAGAAAATGTGTTTTATGTGCAAAAGATCAAAGGGATGATACATTGTTAGTGGATTGTTATTAGCCATTGATGAGAAAGAGAGAGAGAATAAGAGAGGTACGATGTACATCAGCAGACATTGAATTTGGTTTTTAATTTAAAGCGGAGGAGTAAATAACCATATCATCGAGACAGACAGACAAATGATGTTAATGTACATTATATATTTAGGCCTAGCCCATGCAGCGTACTAACGATGGGCTTACAGTTGACATCTGCTTTTCTAGAAAAATGTTGCAAGTTTATTAAATTATTGTTTATTTTATGCGATTATGTGACATTAGTATCTTAAGATTCAACCATGGTAGCTTCTGCTAAATCTGGAAAAGATTACCGCTAGAGTGACATTCTCACTATTTTATTTGATCCTATATAATGAGTAGGCATACCGTATTTTACAACAAAATTCCGCTGGAAGTTGAAATTATAATTATTGAAAAACTCACTTTCTATCCAATTAATGATAGAATATGAGCTTTGTAAGAGAGAGTGAGAGAGAGATTAATTTTAATGCAATTTTGATATCTTTAGTTCGACCTAGCATTTTTTCTAAGTGCAAACGTATAAATATTATTTGTTTGGCTTTTTTTTACTATATGCACACAGTTCAGTCGTATCTTATTTTATTTAGTGAGGGAATATGGCTGGCCAAGACCAGAAACACGCAAAGTTCTATCGGGGCAACTCATCGACAAAATAGTTAATTCCGGATGCCAATTGACTCCCAAAGGAAACGAATTTTGGAATGTCTCGTTCTCTAATTGCGAATCGATCCTTATGAAGAATATAGACCCTCCCGGTGACTGCCGAAAGAAGTGTCACAAACTATTGAAGAGTTCCATCCAGACGTGGAAGTCCAAATCGAAAACGGGATACAAAGCCATCTCATCCTTCATTTTCAAGGTAATCAAGGTTAAAGATTAGAACAATCGTTTCCGAAAGTAAGGTCATAGTTAGATCCAGCAAAAAACATAAATAACTGTTTGAGTAATGCTCAGCGAAATAGTTATACTATTGATTATGAAGAGGCCAAACTGTATTTAAAAAATATTTTCTCGCATGGTATATTGTGATACTGTCTGGATGTTTGTATATGCAGCTGTCCGTCCTTCGATACATGTCCTATTGCGCCGCTTGGTGGAATTTTTAGATATGCTTGATGGTCATTCTATCGATATGTTTATAATGCAAAGGAGGAATTTGTGTCATGTTTTGCAGAGAATATATACAAAAAACTGTCATTGTTATCGATATCTTCAAATATGTTTTTTGTCTTTAGAAACTTTAAGAAAACATTGAATGCTATAAACAATGTTTTATATTTAGTCATCATGCTGCTTTACTTCAAAATAGTCAAAATGTTCCTGCATAATATTCATTATGTGGTGCAGATGAAATACTTTAATCTTTCACAGCATCTGACCTTTTGGATGAATGAAAGGCACCCGCAGCCAGGTTACTGGAAAGATTCTAATCTGGATGAATGTTACATGGACACGCTCAGAGAATTAAAACAATGCCTGCATAACAAGAATCTTGTCAACTACTTTATTCCTAGCGAGAATATTATGAGCAACCGAGATGCAAGACAGCTCAGTGAACTTGAGGAGGAGGTTGAAGAGGAAATCCGTGCAATGGAAAATATTAAGTACTAACACTTGACACCATGGGTAATAGTGAAGTTCATTACCGCTCACAGTTTAATAAACAGAGATTGATACCATTTCTTTCTGAAAAAAGGAAGGCAGATATGTGCAGAAAATGACACGTAATTGCATGTATTTTATGTGTCAGTTTGTGTATATTTGTTTTGTCCCTTAATTCGTTAGTATTGCTGTATGAGTACACACTAGGCCTATACATTTCCGTACGGAAACACAAAAATTGAGTAAGTTGCCGTACGAATATACAAAATACATTTTAGTCGAAATATCAATACAAAAACGCCTGTTAGTTTCGGTATAAATACATAACAAGCATGTTGGTTGCCGTATGAATAAATGCAGAGCCTGTAGTTGCCTTATAAAGGCTTGTCAACCATTGATAAGACGGAGGCGTTCATGCACTATAAAGTCAGTTACTGTATACAGAATGTTACAAAGCTCTTTCAGTTGTCCCAGCAATTTTAGAGTAGGAATAGTAAAGATGTCCAGTAAGAAATTAGTATGTATTTATGCCTATAGATTCCACTACAGTGCCTGATATAAGGGAGATAACTAACATACGGTATGGTTTTTATACTAAGGATTTATATATTTCACAAGTATGTTTAAAATATGAGGAAACAACTAGAAATGGGCTTTCTAATGCTCTACCAAGTCTTCCACTCCAAAATGAACTGAAAACATTTTTTTTTTTCAATTTCATTTGGGTACCAAAACTGATCAGGTAAAACGATATATACTTAGAGCTTCGATTAAGGAAGTGGGATTACATATTGAAGATTCACTTGCTTTCATATGTTCGTGGAATAAAACTACGCATACAATGATTAATGGATTAGTCGCATTTTACTAAACTTATGTAATGTAAGGCAATTACTGGTTTCTGAACAAATATTTCGAAACTTTGGAGGTATATTGTTATTAAAAGTAGGCGAATCTAAATTAAAAGAAACATAAAAAAACTAGCAAAAATGTCATACAGCGTGATGTTATTTATTTTCGTATGACAATGGAAGAAAGAACTATAGTATGATGTCTCAAGATATTTTTAATTTAGTAACCATAGACACGTTTAAATCATGACCAATCTGAAGAACAATCGGTGTTGTACGTATTAAACACTTTTTGGATGCACAAAGGTCTCCAATTTAGGTTAAGATGAGATAAAAAAAGAGCACAAACTAAACATTTGTATGCAGTTCTTTGCTCTTATTGCAAAGATATTAGTGAAGTGGGAAAAGGTAATTATAGGTTTTTTGGAAGTGCAAATTACCTTAGGGTAAGAGCAAATAATTAATTTATTTATACAGATCTAATAAGAACCAAGTTAATAAAGTCAAATAGGAAACACGAAACGTGATTCAGGCAGAAAAGTGAGCAGTTGGCTTGTTGTGTCTAAAGACACACACCTTATTAATTTTCAGTTTAGGTTTATATATATCTAATGTTGTCAAAAACCAGTTTTTGAATAATATTGATTTAAGCGATAATGATAAATATACCTGCTGTAAATATAACAAATTAAACACTTAATTTTTGAATGTTCAGTTGCTGCACAGTTTTGGAAAGTATTTGAGGAATGGATCCAACTTTGCCATCCAAATCTTTAAATTACATTGAAGAGGCGCCTTAATCAGAAATAACTTTAATGATCGTATCATCTTCCTAATTTTGCATACACAATATTATAAGGTCAAGTGGGGCATATAAAATCTCAAATATCAGCTATTAAAATGTGTTTTATCATTAAATGCAGAAATAATATGTCGCCAAGGTAAAAAAACAAGAAATGATGAGTTTAAGAACTGGTGGAACATTTGTCAACTTTTGGTTTGTTTCTTAGAGGTCATTTACTTTAAAATCATACAAACAGAAGGGGAACATAAACCCACCTTGGTGATTGTATAATACTGGTTTTTGGTGTACAATAGTGGCAAGTGTATGCGTATGTATGTATGTATGTATGTATGTATGTATGTATGTATGTCTCTGTGCTCTGTCTAAATAAGGGAACATATCTAAAGATCATGATGTAAATTAATTATACGATAATGCTCCTAACACCTTGCTAGGATGGAAACTAATATTAAAGTATTTCCATACATACCTCGTGAGACGGTGATGTATAGGCGCATGTGAAATCCTGACGACTTATACTGAGTGAAAAAAGCCAATTACAAATATATGTTTGTTCTAAAAGAATGCTCACATGAACACGAGAACGTACGCACCTTTAGTCATTGAGGACAAGAGTGACCTAAAAGCTACTCATTAATTGAAACGATGCACTGTTATGATTTCATTTTAATGTTGAAAGTTGCAATAACAATAATGAACATCTTCTATATGTTTTCTCCTTTAACGGACATAAAAATGTATATACAACTTTTGTGTGGATAAAGCATTTTTTAGAAAAAATAATCCATTTATGAGGATTTCTAACAAGTAAATTAAAATTAATTTAGTAAACTAATTTCTTTATGTACCGCTTCATAGACATCAATAAATATTACTATATGTACACCATTTGCATAATTTGTATTCACTAATACGAGTTCCTTCCTAATATTACAAGGGAAAGGTAAAGACATTAACATTTTTCTATCCCTACAACAAGCTTGCCTGTCATTGGATAACTGTTCGGAGGACCGCTGACTCGTCATTTGCTTCATCAGCCTATTGCGTTTCGCTCCTTTATTGTGAGTTTTCATTTTTCGCGTGAAGTGTAAAAATAAGAGGAGAACTATGAACATGAACACGTATCATGTTGTGTTGGCAACAATGGTTTGAACAAATTAACTTTCATGTAATAACTCTATTCTCATGGTGATTTAAACAATAATGCATGCATCAAAGTAATCGGGCACAAAATCATACTTAGATATATACTAATGACGGGCACAAGTTTGTTGTCCCGAAAACCACGACATGTAAAGTGAGATTCACTTTGTTCTAGGATTGAATTCCGCTGAAGATA
This sequence comes from Sinohyriopsis cumingii, assembly GCA_028554795.2. Lineage (NCBI taxonomy): Eukaryota > Metazoa > Mollusca > Bivalvia > Unionida > Unionidae > Sinohyriopsis > Sinohyriopsis cumingii. The sequence continues at coordinate 70,332,261 of CM068832.1, read as the reverse complement.
AATCTTATGTGTGTTATATAAAACCGAAATATTTAAGTGTCATTAAATGAAACATATAAATTGAGTTGAAATAAGTACTTTTGTTTGATACAAAATTGTTAGACTTTGTGACAAACACGTTAGTCATTGACCATTGTAGATCATTTAACAATTTGTGAGACTGGCATTGTAAAATATATGATTATTTTGCAGAACATTTTTTAAATTCATTCAAGTCATAACAAAACAGATCTAAAATGTTGAAACATTTCAATAAATACATGTTGCAGCAAAATAAAGGCACTAAAGTTCTCTAATACACTAACGATGTCACTAAGTCCATCCTATTGCTCATGCATAATTTAATGTTATGACAATCCGTTTAATTTATTGTTTTCAATCATGTTAACGTTTTATAATTTATGAAGTAAAAGTGGCACTATGATTAACATTGTTTCAACTATTATATATATATATATATATATATATATATATATATATATATATATATATATATATATATATATATATATGTGTGTAATGAAGGGTTATTGTTATAGTTTGCTTGTACTGTAAGTCCATATACGAAGATATTACCGAATCAATGAGTTCACCTTGATGAGTGCAACACGTTTTCAGGAGCAACACCATATATTTGTAGCATCTTATATGCCAAAAAGCCTGAAAAATGCGTACTTTCATAGCATTTGTGTTATTGTGTAACAGGATGCTATATTTATTGACTGAATAGTGCAAATAAATACACTGCTATGAAAAGGAAAAGAAAATCTTATTATTTTAGATAGAAACAAATATATATACTTGAACTGTGAAGTTTAATTATGTCTACATATTATATGCTTAATAATATAATATATACCATATCTTCAGGTTATGGTGAGAATTCAGCAAATTGTTAAAAGATGCCGAAAAATGTTATAGTCAAAGTATATTGACAAGTATAGGTTAAAAACACAAAATGTAAATATAAAACAAAAACATTAGAATTGTCTCAAAACTACAGATCTGAATGAAGACGGGAGCTTCGGTTTCATTTTGTTGCCAATTCCACTGAACCAATTTCAATGCCAGCATGTAATTTACAAATTTATTATAATAGTTTTTTTTATATAAAAAGATACAAATTCTGAAATATTTTATAAAGAAAATCCAGAATGCAAATGGATAAGGGACTTATGTCAAACATCAAGCTCAAAGCTCAAAACACAGTTATGAAAGCAATGAAACATGATAAACTATATACTAATCACAATACATAAGTACTATATTCATCAAGCAATTTAGCCAATGGTGTCGTTCGTAGCCGAACTACAAAAACACAGTTTAGTGATAGTCAGTAAGTCGTTTCAAATTATTTCGGCAAGCATTGTAATGCTTCCATATTAATGAAAGATCAGGCCAAAAAAGGGGTATTATGTACTAAAATAGATTAAAGATTAGAATTCTGTGGAAAAATATGTTTGTCGCATTTTGTTTGGGACATATGAACTTAGAAAAGATTTTAACATTGTGTTGACCCCTCCACCTATGGATCTCATATCGCTTTCAATGGCGTCCATGTGTCACTAGGTTATTTAAATCATATATTTATATTACCAAGAATGAAGACGAGCAGGTGGCTTTTGCAACTAAAGTCACTGGAATAACTATATATTTTCATGTATGTATTCAATAGCATATTTGATATTTACAGCAAGGAAAGAAGCTGCAAAGTATCATGATGAGAATTCATTTCAAAATTAAAACGCGAGCAAATTTAGAAAAGATTTATATGCAACCAAACGTCAGGTAAACACCATATTTAATGGACATTTAGTCAGACCGATGATTATAACTGGAATAAATTAAAGACAAGAGACTGACAGAGGGGCTGAGGGGCTCTAATAAAAATGTAACAGGTAAAATGTTTCACAAACATGAATAACATATTTTCAGATAGAAGAAAACTTTATGCTCAATGACTTAATGAAATCATGCAGCGCATGTGCAGATTTTTAAATTTAAGATTGCTGATTTATTAGTAATTATACATGCCAATGTAGCATTGTGAGTAAATTTATGTAGCGTTGTAAGTGTTTGCGTTGTCATTAATAAAGGGATAATTATTAAAGGTTGTTCTATTAAAATACTCAATCTATCTTAATATATTAGTTTTTTCTCTTGGATACAATGACTGGTACCAGTCACATCATTTATCACTTACTACTTAACGGGAAATATATAATCTTCTTGGAATGTAACTGCAGATAGGGTCTGGAGAAGATTGTACGTGTTATAATAGGGAAAGTGTTATCGAAGACACATATTTTAATTCGAGTTTGGTTTCTTAATCAAAATGATAATACATTAGAATGCCTCGCTAGGTGTTCAGCTTTAAGAGATTAGTGTTATTATTGGTCAACCTGGTCTCAGGATAATGTCTTAGGCATGATGCGCCAGTGCTGGACATCACTATAAATCGCCACACTGCAGACATCGTAGCGTATGACTGTAAAATTGTTTAACCTACGTTAAAAATCTTAATCACACACACCTACATATATAACGATTACGAGAACAGTTAGGAGCCTGAAGGATTCATCTTCGCTTATAATGGAGTTAGTAGCCACCGTCGTCTCTTAATGTATGTGACTTCCGGTCTCGTGTGATGTGCATGCAGTTTAGCACAGACCAATATGAAGCCACAGTCTTCAGGAAACAGTTTTGCTCCTGCAAATATACATAATCAATGTACCAGTTTGTGTCGTTAATATGGGTCCCAAACGTTTGTATTAAAATCTTCTGGATATAAGGTTTCTTTAATATAATTGCATAAGCTCTTAGACCTCATCGCATGCCTACAGTGTTGTTGTTAATGCATTAATTTTGAATGCGGTATTTATGGTGACAATCCAAATCGCATGACCATATATGCATGTGTTGTTAGGTTAATTATACGTACATTGAACCTATAGCCAATGGATCCAGCACAAAAAAGTTGAGTTTATTGTCCCATCATTTTTCGTTGTTAATGACATAAGGGATCTCACCCTTCTAATCAATAAAGTTCAATTTTCCTAATCAATTCCGTTCCTTGAAGGTACCTTTTCAACGTCTCGTGTTGCAGACACAATTAGTAACATCGTCTGAAAATAGTAGCTTACATACAAAGTCGTTATTAATAATGATCGTTTACTCTGGTTTGCATACACAATCCGCCATATCAGTTTATCAGTTACTTATAAGTAAAGTAAATGGTTGTTTATAGTTAACTCATAAGTTATTAATATGTGATGAATATTTGTGACGTACTCCACGTATCAATTTGCTTTGGAAAGAATGTCGCAATGTTTCTCCAGGACAGAATGTTGTTGCAAAGTCGTCTCAGCCTGCTGGATATGATAGCATTTGTAGCTTGCTGTTGGAAACAAACGCTTGAACAATCTGCTTTTAAATATGTCATTGACATATGTCTATCAGCATGTGTAATGCTTTAATACGTGAAATGATAACATTGCCATGACTTGTTTTCTATTACAACATGCTGGAACAGCAATGTCTACTTTCAGCAGTTGAGACTGTTCTTATAGTATCGTACACTGAGTTTGGATACTTCATCAGAGGGATCAACAAGCGATATTTTGCACAGAAGATATTCTAAAGACTTACCCACTAGTGTCGATATCCTTGCACGGTCTTTCTGAATCTCATTCCCTTAAAACTCGCTCCGATGGTAACTGCACCATCCGACTGACAATCACAGAAAGCAATTAATTCATTAGTTATGCCAGACTGTCATTTTCTGCAGCACAATCTGTATACTTCATTTACCTCTGTGATTAGAAATACCCCATCAATGATAAGCGTTTGCTTGCAGCTGGTAATCAGTTGATAAGGTAGTTTTATCAAACATTTCGCATAACATTTTTTTAAGACAAGGATGATGACATTTAAATGAGTGAACATCTTTTCATTAAAATAACGCTACTAAAGTGTTTTGCATGCAATGATCTCTCACATCGGTATATATTCATTCTTAGTGAATTACGCATGCAACCGTTTATGAAATAAGTCATACGGCTGAGGTGATATATTCACTGGCACAATTATCATGACCATCGCTGCAATAACATATTGGCGAAAATGTATTTGAGTCGGTCTTTAAAGTATAGCTCTGCTTTCCTTTTGTCTTGATGCCCAGTTACGATATAATGAAAACCTATGTGGCATCGACCTTGTAACAAAAGTAAATTCATTCTAGTATTCAACCTTTGCTGGAGCAGCATGTTTATACTGTGTGTGCTATCATTCTCAACATGGTACAAGCTTTGTTATACTTATGTTGTTGCGCTATACACTAATGCCATTAACAACAACAGTAGCACATAACCTTTATATTTATATTTATGATATCATGAAATTTAAATATGGAGCAGATGAGATTTATTGCAGTTTCTTCGTCATGACCCGCCGCAAAGTATCTTAATTTCTCGTGAAAGTGACATTAGGGAATCAAGTTGTATGAGAATATTATTTGGGTTCACATTCGTTGTAATCGTTGCATATTTAATCATACGGTTGATAATCTCTTAGAGGTATGATCATTTTTAGCATATGTTTACGATGAGAGCAGAATAATCTTTAATGATCCCTCATGGTCATAAGTACTGCCAGTTGTATTAAAATGAAAAGAAAAACAGCTATCATTTATTGGCTTGGCATCCGCAGCAACATTTATTATCCATGAGTACTCATACATGAATGTCTCCTCAATAAGTGGAGTTTAAACCCATACCCATAAGAGGGCATAAGTACTTCTAGCATATTCAGTGTAAAGAATCACAACTGTATTCCATTCGGAAGTTGTTATTACTGATCATGATGCCTCGGAACTGAACTGGTTCATCATCTCTGCCAAGTAAAATGCTTATCTAGGCCTTAAACATTTCAAAGTCGAACGCAAATAAAAGGTAATGTTGTAGCCCTCTGCAACTGCCTGGTCAGCCGAACTGGTTACAGCAGCATGATCCATCCCCGCACATATCCTAAGATCTAAAACATAGGTGAAAATAGCACTCAGTGGGTAGCTCGTGGATAGTCAGTATGATGTTGGTGTACCTGTCTCATAGTTTAGTTTCATCAATACTTAACACTGCTGTGCGCTCTGCTCGATGCACATCTTGGGCATGATTGCAGAAGTAATTCATTAGTGAGTACTTGGAATACTGAGATAAAATAAAATATCCATTTACAATCTCAGCGAGCGGAACCTCCGTGTGAAACTCTTTAGAGAGTGGCGCCATACAAACTAGGGAATTTCAATCACCGGGGATGGCTCAAAGGCATCAAGTCACATTAACATGCACTAATTTTGGAACCAACTGACAGACGGCAATTGAGGTCTCTGCCATTTATGCCCTGAATTTCCCTTGGCTTGAGGTCCCTTTGATCTAGTTGATAAAGAGTGGCTTAGTGCTAGCAGCTGTGGTTGAGACAGACAAGATGGCTTTACAATGCAATCTATATTTGAACCCAATGTAGATCAACCTTCGTCGACAAACAAGGCCACTAATGTACCCGATATTTACTGTTATACACTGTTTCCGTTCCCGTATCCTGGTCCATGTTTGATGGCGTTGCTACCCAACACAACACCCGCCCCAAATCTAAGCATCTTACAAGTTCGAACAATCAAAGAGTTAACGATTTTAATCATTGACGAACATCACAGCCTCGTTAACAGCAAGGACATTGTTAGCACCAAGTTAACTAACAATGTAGATTTCTTCGCCACAAGAAGAGCTGCGTAACTGAAGAAGATGGAATACAATGATAACATATCATATATTGTAACTATTGTGACTGCCACAATGTCGTGTAGTACCCGCACAATGGGCAGTGTCTCCGGTTAGTGGAAACAAATAAAAAATGCAATGCATTGCGGTAATATTAATATGCCCCTTTCAGAAGCTGTAGTTCTAGAAGACACAATATAAACGTTAAATATGTTACAAGTGTGTAAAAGGTATAAAGTAGAAATAAATAGAGTGCAAAATTAAAAAGAATATAAAAAGGGTAAAAAGTTGTCATATAAAATTCATTTCATTTTAAAGCACACTTTTTTGCTTGGTCTTATTTAAAATGAAAGACTTGTTATTGAGTTATACACAAAAGACACGAAACAAAGAGAAGAAAAAACAATTCCGTCTCGCAGGGTCGAAGTGGATAACTCGACAGACACGAGTTATACTGTCAGCGAAAACTGGCAACGTATGCCGTCTGGTTGATGCTCAATCTTCAGCGGGTACTGAAGGGGTGGTATGAGTGTCGTATACACAAGCATCATTGCGATGTCACCACTGCGATATGTCATATAGGGTTCTATTTCTGTGATGTTTGTAGCTTTTATTCCACATATTTCTCCATGTATAGACAGCGTGTGGATTGATACATTTGTCTGAAAATCTGATCAAGTTGTTTAAAAGTTACCATGATAAAGTGTGAACATGTCATGGCTCGACGCCCTTAATAGTGTTTGTGATGCAGTCCATAACACAATTCTGGACAGATGAATGGACTTACGAAGGTACAGAAACAGAGATATTAATGCTGCTTTTTATTCTTCCAGTGGTCTCTTGAAATGAAAATAATGGCACAGTACCCTGTCAATTGGAAAACATCAATTAATAATTTAGGGATTTTAATAACCAGGGTGATGACTTGTGAATCCAGAATTCTGCAGTCCGGTTTAACCGATTTTTTGCTTCAGCGCGATGACAAATATATATTCCTAAATGCGGAATAACATTTGTATCCAAACGTACAGAGCCCGGTGTTTGCAATAAGCCATATGTAGTGCTAGATTATGGGATAGTGTGGTAGCATAATGATGTCTTTTAAAGGGGATATTCTACATACTCTGGTCTACGTCTCTGACCTTGTATTGGAGATATAATTTGTAAGATTTTCAGAACAAACAAAGTGATCGGTAATCATGTTTAGACTCAATAAAGGCATATATAATGTCCAGTATACTTCCATATCTGTATTTAGGCAAATGCATTATAAACCCAACGTTCTATATAGTTTTTCCCATATGTATCTAATGTGCAAACTAATCTTGCCTTAAGATGAAAATACTTTGTAGAAGTCTTGTCTCGTTCAGGAGAACTTTCAAGGAATTTTGATTTAAATGATTGATATGTAATTATTTCAGTGAAAAGAGGTCTGATTTGAAAACAAATGAAAATAGTTTGTTAATGCAATTTTGTAAAACTTTATTTAACCTTATATGTGATTCATTCCATTATATTGATATCTCTTGATCTACAACATCTCAACTCTTCAATGTGTAAAAAGCTGTAGTTTTCTGGAATAATGCATTCACAATATTGCTAATTTTACGCAGACACATCATTACTGATAATGTATAGCCCACCCATATCCACCCATATCCCGAAGATTATGTCCATAATCTTGGAGATTCATGTCGTTCCAAATTTGGATCCAAAGAGAAGTAAACTCAAAGGAAATTATATATATCATCAAATTGTTGAACATAATTCTACTTTAATTGTTGGACTATAGGCACTATTGCCTAATGGAGTAGACATTAAAGAGAGCACGGTCTAGCTTCTACTTTTGCTGAACAGATAACAAAAGCGCAACATATTGATGAATGACATATAAAGAACAAAATACCGCATGCAAATAATGGAGTATGCTTCGCTGTTACGAGAGAACAATGCATGAGAAACACTTGCTAAGGGTCACAAAATAGAGTGTACATGTTAGACATCTTCCCAGCATTCTGAATTGGTACCAAACGAATTTTTAAACAACGAATGAATACTGGAAGTTGGCACACAAACGTATACCGTGTAGGTACTAAACTCAACGGCCTTCTGCCAGAACAACCAGATGCTACAGTAGCACATATATTGCTGAAAGAAGTCGAAGCGTCTTCAATGTATTTAATCATCTGAGATTTGTGCAATATTTTCTGTTCGCCTAATGTGTTATTATCATTCATGGGTTTCAAAAAAGAAAATACGTTTCGCTCGATGATAGGGTAGCTAAATTACTCACCTCTTTTCGACCTAATTTAACTGACTATTAAGAATTTACTGTAACTTTGATAGGTGTCTGCTAATGTTTGCTGATGCTTTTGCAGATTAGCCAATGTTTTTTACCACACAGTATGCCCTAATATATTATATATATATATATATATATATATATATATATATATATATATATATATATATATATATATATATATATATATATATATATACATACAAGCGCTATAAAATACAACTTAATTTGAATGACCAATACTGTGAATTATCACCTGTCATTCATAATCTGATTCATGAGTACTGGTTGCTAAGTTGGGTTTTCTCTTTCAGATGAATGATACTATTACGAAAGCTACAACGTTACATTATCTGATCATCATATGTATGTGTTGCCTATTAAATGCGTTTTGCAATTCAAACCGGAAGAGACTATGTGTGAGTTTCAAATAAAATGTGTATTTGTAATCAATCTATTTTCATTTTAGCATGTAATATTTTATATTTATAAATGAATGAAATAATTTTTTAGAACATAAATATTATCTTTATATGGTTACGTTGTCCTTCTAAAACCCATTAGTTTAATTTTTGACCCTTTTTGATCCTTCTATACAAGATGTTGAATTAACTTTGTTTTGGACGACATGCTATATTGATTGATCTCCTGGTTCTTTTCTGTGGTGAAACTTATCTTTACACAGATGTTGGATTTTATTTTCACCTTCATTGCGAATCCCGTTTAATATAATTTAACGGAGGAAAGTTACTTCGCTTAACATAGGTCTTTGCTGCGTCAGATTTGAGCCAATTAATCAGCATGTATTATAATTGTAACGCCACTATCCAGTACAATAAACTAATATTCAACATTGATGATATATATGTTATCGAATGAATATAATTAAATCATTCACGAGTGGGGAAACCATATGTGATAATAGAAAAGGCTTCTGCTTTTCTTGTGGAACATTGGCTCAAACTATGTAGATTGTCTTTTCGTTGTACAGTTTGTAAAGCAACATTCCTATGATCCGTTCTGTGGTAATGCTATTGACGTCTACATCATTCGAATAATGGTCAATAATTTGACAGTCTCGTTAGCACATTGATATTGTGTATGCTATGCTTCCAATTGTCTATTTTGTCAAACTAACGAATGTTTGCACACGACAGTGAAGAAACGTTTGTTTTGGTTAATATATTTCTTGCACGGAGTAAATTATCAAACATTGCTGGGGTAGGAGTACAATGCATTGGAAATATTACCAAAAGACAACAGGTTTCAGGGCCTTTAATCCTGCACTGACGTGTTAGAATGCTTGCAATGTATTTTAGTAACGTATGATGTACAAAATCATTGCCAGTTGCCTAATTGTGGGTTAAATCACCACTCATCAACGCCTAATCTGTCCATCTGATTACATCTACGATTGTGATTCTGATGAGAATTACAATTGCTAGTTAAACAATTTTATCATTGCATTTTATCAAGAGATTTTTTATAAAGATATGTACTGTTTGTCAAAGAGTGTGCTAGGTATACGATGTTGTATGGCTGGCACATAATATATAAAAGCAACATGTCATGTAATGTCAGTCTCTCACAACTTGCAAGATTTATATCTAATGTGTATGCTTGAAGCAAAATTTTTATTTCTTAGGGTCCACTGGTATGTAAATTTTGGGTCAATGGTCGGGACTTAGAGATTATAATATTTTCATTCTGAAGAGAGATTGAGAGAGTTGGGAGAGAGAGATATGAAGAAAGAAAGAAAGAAAGATATAAAGAGAGAAAGAAAGAAAGAAAGAAAGAAAGAAAGAAAAGACGCAAATGTAAATAGAACAATTTACAGTTCTTAGTGATATATATATATATATATATATATATATATATATATATATATATATATATATATATATATATATATATATATATATATATATATATATATATAAGGGACAGATCACATTTCTAAATGAAAGAGAAACTAGTTCCGAAAGTGAACTCACAGCTGTGGCGATACAATCGATATGGTCATTGTGGCAAAATCATGTATTACTCCCCCTCTCACGGGTTATCTCAACAACTCATTATGAAATATTACATGAAATAGTAACAATTCATCTCTATTCCCGATACGTGCGTCGTCCATAGAATCTTTTCACAAAAATACAGTCTTCCGTTTGAATATTTATATAAAAGGTACATTTGATCTTCACGCTATGCAGATTCAATGGACGTTTAAATACTCATTACTATTAGGTGTATAATTTGGAATAATTCTTTTGAATATACCTTTCTGTATAATGAGCTGCATATATATTCGGCTACAACTAGCACAATACATAATGCAATCTAAACTATCCATCATTTTGTGATATTGCACCAGTAGCTATGTGATAAAATATATTTTTTCTTATATTGTAAAGACGATGACCTATGTACGTCTTAGAGGCAGTTTGAAGTGATTATGTTCTTTACCCATGCTCCAAGTGGAGTTGGTCCAATCATGGCAATCAAATTAGTATATACATATAATTTCTACATAAAGCCTGTCATTGTAACGAAAATGTTAACTATATTATTATTTGTATTATCAATATGTCATAGTTCAGACTCGTTATTAAAATAATACCGTAAACTGCTTTATGTTGTTGTTTATGCTATGTTATTGCTATTGTTATGTTTGTGTCGAATTCCTTTATGAGCCCGTTATATATTTAACTACCTACATCCCAATATTCGAAGATCCCAGAAAAGGGAAACAAATACCACAGCATTTGCAATTTCAATGTCAATATATTTGTTCTCAGTTGCGACGGTAGTTTCTGCAGTATATTTAAGATGCACAAATATTGCACAAGTATTGCAAAGTCTGTCTTATTTGGCTAACATAAGCTTATTTTCATAGGTGAAAAGTTAACTTTTATTTCTCAGTGGGTCACATTACCTTTATTTATACGTCTATCTGCTTGCATATGGTCATTGTGTTATTTATCATTATTTAAGGCGCTAAACATACTAAAACTTAAATTTATATGTAGTCAAAACTTGATCGGCGTAGAGGTACAAGGTTCCATTAAACGCTGACGGAATTAAATTTATCATTTTTCACACGTTCCACATGCGACAACCTATACAATATTCTAACTAAATGGAATTCACGCATGCCTCTATATTAAAAACAATATGAATTTGGTAGAATGTGGATCACCGAAATTAAAAATTGTTCTAATTGTAGCGCAAAATGTTATTTGACAGCAAAAGGTGACATCAAGAGGACGTGCCAATGACGTCATATAAAATAATTTATTTTATGTTGATGTTTTGTAAAATTCCATTTATAATGCTAGATTTCAGAAATGTTATATTCTCTAAAATAAAATAAGAGTTTGGGACATTTCTTCTCATATGTGAAATTATTTAAGGTATTTTAATCGCATGTTCAACTATCGTGAACATTTACTTAATCCTGTGTGTGATATATAATCCACAGTGGCTTGGTTGAACAATGAAACATGCTAGCTGAAAATGTATATTTATCAGTTGCGAAAATTGCTGCGTTTCCAATTTCAGCTTAACACATATCTGACATAAACCAACCAACCGCACACCAGTCAGTAATACCGACCGTATTAGAAGCACAAAACTACTTTGTTTAATCGGTATCATATTGAGAAGGACAACAAACACTACAAAGATCTTCCATTGACTCTGTTTCGCATTAAGGGTTTAGAATTCACAGTAATGGAGATGAATACACTAGACATGTTGTATACTTATTCTCATACAATGCATGTGTTTCATAATCAATTCTGCTACACACTTCTTTCTCTTATCTTACTTACATTTTTTAGTGTTTTCGCTCTTTAGCATATCATCTTGTCTTCTTGTACCTGTGCTCCATTCGATAATAACTCCACATTAGCTGTTTGAAGTCTTTATTAAGAGAATTACATAACGTTATGTAATAAAGGACTGTAATTCCTGTTGAGAAGCAAACAATGTCTGCCACAAGTTATTTTGCATTTGATAATCCTACTTGTTCGCATGGATTTCCAACAGAAAATTGACATACTATTCAATGCAGATTATGTAATGAAGGAAGATATTAATGATATCGCAGATGATCAGTAATAAATCCTGTCTCTGATACACTTTTATTTATCATTGAACTTTATACTTAGCAAAAAATACTCCCAAACATTTTCTACAAAAGAATTGCAGAACTTTTTTATTAACAAGAAAAGATTCAGGAATACACGTTTACTTTATGTTCCATTGCGACTGAGATTTCAAATGTTACATTACAGTCCACATGAAGCACTATGAACCTTCTCGCTTAATAATATGCATGTAAACTGTCTTGGTGCTGTACGACATCGGGCCTATATGTTGATTCATTATAAGCATGATTGAGTAAAACATGTACGTTGACAAATCTATGGCCAATCATTTTTGCTCGATATACACACATGTGATCTTCATGGCAATATCATAAGTAGAACAAAACAAAATATATACGATGGCACTTGCGAGCGATATACACTTATCTACGGTAGCAAACAATAACGTGGATGTGCATATATATATAACTTAACATATCTATCACTTTGTTTCTGTCTTCATGTAAGAAATGCCTTTTATGTCTTCGTTTTTCGGAATTGTCACCAAAAATAGTTAACCGGTTTTTATTTTAGGACTAATGGATGAAACATTTAAATTGCATGCCAAGCTAAAATTAGTAGAGTGTGCTTTTAACGAATTGAATGTATTTGATGTCAACTTTAAATGCACACAGAATCAGATAAGTTGAGCAGGCAGTGTCATGTATGACCAAACATAATTATCGTTTAACGACATACTTTGAGACGTAACGGTCAACCAAATTAATAAAATTGAATAGAGGTATGAACAACACACACACACACACACACACACAGATTATATATATATATATATATATATATATATATATATATATATATATATATATATATATATATATATATATATATATATATATATATATATATATATGAAGGCTGTAGTAAAACCAAATTACACTTATATTTAACTGAGCAAAAATTCTCCGTTTTGTGGTTGTGTTTGATATATTGGAAATATTATCAGAGTGGTAAAATGAAGGAGAGAGAAACAGTTTCATTGCGGTGAATGAAAGAAAGCTTTGAGTCCGGCTGTCTTCTATGTAAGGTATGTATTATTTTGGATAGCTTATATATTAAGTTTTTATTTTACAATCTCTAATTCATTATTATATTCTCCCTACAATTTATTTGGCCTGTCAGTGCAACCTCTCATTGGAATATGCAAACCTCCTGCTTGCTATGTTTATCGTTATACAGTATGTACATAAAGTTCAAAATATATTATACAAATTTATCAATGTTGCTTTCAATAATAAACACACTACTCCCTTTATACGCTATTAAATGTGAATAAGAATTGTGAAATAAGGGATTATAATAATAAATATCATGTTCTCAAGCGAAAATATGTACTGTTTATGTAATGTTCGCAACATCAATTGTAACAAATGAATAATAAATGTACATTTATAAAAATTCAATTAAGCTTGGAAAAATTAATGTTTTTCAATATTAATTGCATTTTATCATTAACTTTATTATCGGATTGACTAATGTATGTTACTAATTTCATGACTTTTACTATTCAAATTAACATTATATCTTTCCGACGTAAAATTGTGTCCTTGAAACTTTGACCGACTCGATGTAATTCTTTGCCGATTGCACACCGTCATAATCACACTTTGTTTCACGAATTCCGTTACCTCGATAATACGAGCTCTCTCTTTCTCTCTTTTTCCCTCGCTCCCTCATAATGTAATCAGACAGTTCAGCAAATTTAGTGTAGGATGATTCGTAATTTGCATAGAATTAAATGATACATTAGGTATTTTACTGTAATAATGTGTTATACCGTGTACGTATGTGTTGCAAATCATACATGTATAAACGACTCAAGTTTTAAATAATGTCGGTAATAAGGTCCCTAGAACTAATGTTGTTTTGTTGTTTTCAATCAAAACGTTAAATAATCTGTATTGTATCTTTCTTGTATTGTGATTTATTTAAACTCGAACATGATTGGCTGGAACTATTATAAGAAACGGTTATCCATCTTTTCATTTATTCTCTACATACATCTACATTATGTGCATCGTTTGCAACAAAACAACTTGCTTATTTTAAAAGCCAACTTCGCTGATTTCACTTCTCTCTTTATTTCAGATCAAAACACTTTGAGAAAACTAAACTAGATACCCCACCACATTTCTAGAACTAAGTGTTCCTGTGAACCGGTTCTAAGACATACCCACGTAACCGGACATTGATTATACTTATCAAAATATACTCTTTCGCAAGTTTCAGGTTGGGGGATGAGAATGAGAGAATGCTGGCTGATTAGGCCCAACTTACGGATTAATTTGGACCAAAGGTCAGGCGGATTCAGACATTTGAAAAATTTAGATTTGTTTGAAATGTTGATGCTTCTCATTATTTTACAGGTATCCTACCCTGACGCATATAAATACTTACTTTCGCCTTGTCCGAAATATACTTCTTTCATTTCGGAAACATTAGTTATATTAGCAAAGTGTGCATACACAGTGAGAATGATACTTATACTCGTCTTTGAATGTTTCAACCAGACGACCGTTTGTCGGAAAGTTTGTCTCCCATTATAACGCACTTCACAAAAGTCTATTTCTTTTAGTGACGGCGATAAGCAGGAAGAACACTGTATTGCAGATGAATATTAATAGGACATAGACATCTCAAATGTATGGCAACAATTACGGAAATAAATTTAGCTTGTCATTCCTGAAACTTGTCTTACATTTATCATACATTTTATTTTGATACAGATTTTGTCTCAATGCACAAATAATCAAATTTGGGAAAAGCATGATGATAATATTATACACCTTGTACTTATTGTTAAAAATGATTATAACGAGCATGTGTCTTTTCCCAATACGTAATTGGCTTTACGATCATGCAGAGCCTCAATCCTTGAATTTACTGTTTTTGGAATAACTGTTTGGAATACTTCACAACATTTTTATCCAGAATGCAAATAATCCCAGACAGAAGACACATAGTTAGAGGAGAAGCGTATATTTTCATTTAAAATCATTTTTGCCATTATCAAATTCATCTTATAAAAAGAAACTGGTCAACATAAGTTAAATATCAAGAATGTTTTAAATGATTATTGAACATTTACTGTGAAAGTACAATTGCCTAAATATCAGATACAAATTCCTAATGCTTTTATTTAAATAATCAAAAATGTAAAATATACTAATTTAATTATGAAATAATTCGTCAAAGTATATATTTCTTGTAAAGTTTCACAAATTATAATAGCGAAGAATCAAATCTGAAAATTAGTTATCACAGATCCACATCAAACTGTATAAGACTGTAAACCTTTCTAAACGGAATCAGATGCGAGTCATGTTGCAGATACATGTTGAGTTGCAGACTGAAGTGGCGATCCTGTCATTTAGATAATCGATATAGACTTTTCTTATTTTTTATTTTGAATAAATTATGTGCAGTACTTGTGAAATTCATCCGATTGCATGAAAGCTTTCCAGTAACCACAGTGTTGTGCAACAAATTTACTAAAGCATTTTTAAGTGGAGTTGAGAGAAAAAGTATGATGGTTTTAATTTATCGGATTGGAACATGAAAATTAAATCACATAGTACATTAGTGCAAAAGTAATGAAAGCAGAGACCAAAGGTTGCAGAGAAACATTGGAATTGAAATATGGCTTACGTTACTCTTTCGCCCTGACTTACTCTGTGTTGATACATTTATAAAGACCATGATGCATACTCGTTTCCTAGGAAGTGCAAAACATATTAAAATTAGGAATACAACAATAACATTGCGTGATGAATATTTAGGGATGACAAAAGAGAACATATATCTGATTCAATGTCTGTCTGAATTTGGTAAACGTGAACAAAACTTTCAACAAATGTTGGTTGTTTCACTGCAGACCAGTGGAACAATTGTACTTTTCTCAGTTTTTGCGCTAAAAGAAGTGTTCAAATCAGAGGATTTGGAATGCTGGCGGCGAGCAATTGTTCTTACATGCAATAGTCTATGCACAATAACAGTGAAAATGTAAAATGTCCAGCTTTCCCAGAAACCTTTCCTCTCGTTTTGTGAAAGATTTTAAATGTTATACGGAGACGACCGTGTAACACCTATCATGCAAATGCATGCACACTTAGATCATTGTATTAAAGACTGTTGGACTCTTATATTCCTTTTTATTGTTACGTTTTGAGAGAAAAACGGTGGATAAGGTTTAATGCCCACAAGCAGAAGAAATGTTGCAATTCACTTAATAACAAACTTCATCGAAAACTTGCACAGACTGGATATTATTTGCAATTTAAAGATATTGAATAATTTTGTATCATCATTTAATAAACTGTTCGGCTTAGATATCTCCATATTTTCTAAAACTCTAAGTGAAATGTGTCGAGATCAAGATTTTGAATATCTAAAAATGTTATCAGGGAATTTATACTTTCAGGATGCAGATTGGAGACTAAATGATTTAATTTTCTATCCTTCAAAAAGAGTATGTTTTTCACTGAGGAGGAAGTTAAGTATCTCTTATTGTATTATGGTGTACTGTACCCGAAAAGTAATGATTCTGCTGCGTCTGTGTGCAATTCATACATATTTGTTAGACACGTATCGATATATGGTAGTATAATGTGTACTAAGCACCGAAGGAGTTATTGATCACAACTGTTATTGGCTCATTAGTTTGATCGAGGCGGTGAGATTGCTGGTTGCAGACGATTGATTTTACACCACAGCCAGGAGAGAATGACAAGCATTTGTTACACGATATCTTTTTTCGATGCGACATTATATTTGCATTTAATATCAACAATTATTAGGTTTGCATACTTAGATACGTCATATAAAATATGTATAAGAAGCCAGTTGAAGTTTGGACAAGTGAAACATTATAAAGAGCGGGAACAGCTATATTTATACTCGTGCAACGAATTAAGTCAAAGTTTGTATCTGCATACAAAACATTTAAAAACAAGAAAGTAATAATTGTTTGAACATGTGATATATATACTGTTGCGAGAAAGGGACTCTTAGATATACAAATTAACAGGACATTATTACCATTGATATGTTTAACTCACTATTAATACCTTTCAAATTGTTTACATTTTTCATTTAATTGTGACCACATAAACTGATGCTAAGTGTCGTTAATTAAGACATTGTAATGTAAATGACTAAACATATGGCTTTAATATTCAGTTCCTGATTAATTAAATAAAGAAATATTCAGCTGTTAATTTGCTGATGTCGATTACAAACTTATTGTTGCCATCTTAAAGATTAATTGTGCATTTGATGTCCATATTTGTTTTATAAATCACTAAAGCCATTGAACAGTCCAACGTTAACTGTTACAAGCAAAATCATGTCAGATCATATCTAAACAATATTTGTGTGAAATCATACGCATGCATCCCTTTCATGGAACTGGAACACACCAAAACACTTGTGTGAAACTTACATGTTTAAGTTACATGAAGCTGGTACACGTATCTTGTGTGACACTATGTATGTGTATGACGTGAATCAAGCTGGTAAATAATAGGATTTTGTGACACTATGCACATGTATGACTGAAATGAATATGTTACATGCAAAATGCCTGAAAACATGCATCCGTGTAACGTACTTGAAGCTGGTACACACAAAGCTCTGTTGAAGCAATGCAAGTGTAAGTGGTTTCTCAAGACTGTGACATGGATACTTTGCATGATGGTGGTACACCAACTTATGTACGCATTTACAGCTTTCATGGCACATAGTGATGGGCCGACCATTGGTCATAATAAAATATCAGTTGATAGCAATGAAAAACAAAGCAATCGAACTGAAAAACAAATGTTCAGTAAATCGGAAACAATAATGAAAAAGTCAGAAAATATAATTTAGAAACCATTGATTTAATTCATTTGCCATTTATGATAAGCTAACTTTTTATGAGCAGTTGTAGATTTGTATTATGTCAGGCCTATATTTTCCACAATTTTATTTCGTTTGTCTGAGAAATTTTCCAATGCATTTGTCAGGATTGATTTTTCAGAAATTTTGGAAGTAGATCAAACAAAATTATTCTTTTCAGACGGGTTTATTATGTCTTGGAAAAATATATGGATAAATATATGTCCGCCCGAGTAGCCAAGAAATGTCAGTTGAACAACTGCGTTCCTTTTTTAGAAAATGTTTCGTCATGCCGGGATTCTTGCACATGTGTGTGCGATAATTGTGCTACAGAGTGTACCAATATAAAAGTTATAAAACATAATGTGTAAACAGAGAGTTATTGTCAGTTGATAATCAATAATGAACAAAATCGACCATTTATGTCCAAAACTATTTACCCGCCACAAATCTAATTGATTATATTAATCCATTCTCGACCTATATATATATATATATATATATATATATATATATATATATATATATATATATATATATATATATATATATATGCGTTATTATTAGTTACTATGTCGTCATGCGAGTCTGATATACACGAGTACATATGACACCGATTGAGTAGCATCATATTTTGGTGTTGTGTGTTTAGTCGTCGGGGAATATGGGCTAGTGTGTGTAGGCAAGGCCATCTGGACCATTGACCCTAGGCCCTTGCTTCGAATCTCAGTAGGAATTATAATGAGTATAAATTAAATAAAAGGAGATAAGTCAAGATTGACTAAATTTTCTTAATCTTATAAATGTTCTGCACGTTGACTATATACATATACACACACACACACACACACATATATATATATATATATATATATATATATATATATATATATATATATATAGCTTAATCGTTTTAATTATAGCATATGTAGATCGGACACTGATTATAGCAGAAATGAATGCAGATAATAATTGTTGTTTCGGATCAAATACATTGTTTCTATATGTCCTATGTATAATGTATTACTTTAAATCATACGTTTCATATTCATGAAATCAGGTTTTAGTTTGAGGATGTATCTTATGTACCAGTTAATAAAAGAAAATGTTTTTATAAGTTTCGCAGTAGTTCAAATTTGCTCCAATTGTCAGTGTAATTTTTAAAACATATCGATCATTAGAAGTTTAACCTAATATTAGGCATTCGTGATTTTGCTGTTGTTGAGTTAATATATGTGAACATTGTCATGTTTTGTTCCAGCTGAAATGTAAAATATTTTAAACGCTAATTAAACAAGCGATGGGCAAATCACATATGAATGAATCAATGTGTTTAATTATGGGATGACAACATTATTTCGATTCATAATGCCAATCATCCATAGGCAGTTGCTTTCATTTGCTTTCATTTGACAAAGTAGTGGATAACAAATGGAAATTTTTCATATTCATTTATTAACATTTTGGCCTATAAGGCAAACATATAGCTGTAAAACAAACAAAAAAGAAACTTTCCTCTGAGTAATTGCATGTAATCGATTAGTGTTCACTTGAATCTGATTATCAGATATGACATTCTGACCAATTCCCATTACGAATGTCACTAGTACACATAAAGCTTGTGTGAAATTAAGTACGTGCATAACTTACATGAAGCTGGTACACACAAATCTTGTGTGAAACCTTGCACATGCATAACTTGCAAGAAGCTGGTAAACAAACAATTTGTCTGAAACTATGCACATGAAAACACACTAAACGTAATGAAACTGTGCATATGTAGAACTTTCATAAAGAAATAAGAAGTATAGGAAAATAATTGATATTTAAACAATGGAGTTATATAGGAGATTATTAGATATCCAAGAACAATTTTCATAATCATGTTACTCTTTATCGTATCATATGTTTGTAGCCCTGTATTTTGAATTTTATCAATTACAATAAAGCTCAAATAAGTTGTACTCCATAATGGTTATAACAAGGCAGTGCTAATGTTGGACTATAAAAACAAAAATCACAGACATATTCTCTCAGTGAAGTATTCACCGAGCAAACGAGTTCATTCAGATCATACGGAGACAAATTCGTTAATTTCAAGAGATGGAATTGATCAATGTGTCAGTAATGAGTTGTTAGACATGTTTTGGGGATATCAGGGTTCAAAAATGTATTCCCCAAAATAAGATTATTTTTGTTTACATCTTTCTTGTTCTTTTCGAAATATTGGTCATTATCTTGTATACATGTAAATAGATATTCTTGAGATTCTGATATTGACTACACATTTATTTTTGATGATTTGATTACAATAATCTTTTTCACTATTGATCATATTCTTTTATTATAATTTTCACTTTTATCTGAAAATGTTTAGCTTTACTGAAGTCAACTCACATTAAACAATTATCCTTGTTAGACCTAACTATATCATCTGTTAATAAATTAAATGGAGCAAAGTGGAAAAATATTTAAAGTATGTAACCATGTGGCTTATACGCTTGCAGTTTTGTTTAGATTTAATATCTGTAAATCTAAATAAACTTTCAATGCCATTTCTTTTCGTAATGATAGTAATCTGCTTTGTTAGCATTTACAGAGACCAAAGATGAACTTTTATCTTCTGGTTATGTAAAGATATTCTAAAGTTGAAGCTGATACGTTTGACCTCATTACTTGTAATTAAGTATAACTTAAATATTTGGAAAAAGGAAACGTTTTTTGCAGTGATCTATTTTACTAGGATATATTTTTTTCGGACAGACTTTTCTGGCTATCGAAAGCGCACACTGCCTAAGCGAATACATACATATTGTATCCAATAAAAGGAAACAGTACACATGACTTATTGCAGAGACGAGGTATACAAATAAAAAAATCGTAATGTTAGACTTTTGTGGAATGCAATATTGTGAATGAACATCTACAATCCCTTTCTTTTTACCGTCTGAATATACGTGTATACAACTTGTTTCATCAAAAATATTTAAGTCTACTTGACATTTTCACTGTTATTCTCCAAACATCAAGCTATTTTCAATATCATAATGTGTTTGTTAGTATTTCCTACATACAAAATAGCACCGTCCCATCAACTGAATATATTGGATATTAGATAAGGCAAATTTTTATATTCTTGTATTTTTAGCTCTCACGTTCTCTCTAATTTTAGGAGATAATGTGCCAAATGCATTATTCGTCACGTCTGATATTTTTCATAAGAACTGAATTTAATTGGGGACTTGTTATGAGGAGGATTTCCCAGTATTAAAGTTCATTCATTCTCTAAGATTTCATTCGGTTCTTGACTTTACCTTTTGCATTTTTTTAAAATAAAAAACATTTTTCACTTTCAAAGTGTGATTTCAGTACATATGGTGATTGTATTACATTTGGTTAACCTTATATATTACATATAATACAGCAATATAAGCTAAACTAATGCTACAGTCAAACCAGGATCAAATTGGTCATTAATTGTCCTGCCTCTACATTGATATGTCTACCAAATCACAAAATATTTTTCTGTGTCATATAATTTGTTGTCTTTATATCCGCCCATTTGACCGTTTCTTTGTTGTAAATTTAATTTGTCCAACGTTCTTAATTTGACAAATTGTATCCCTATCATTTCATCACCATCCGTTTTTCCATTAACACATTTTATACTCCAACAATTATTCAGATTTTCACATTTCGGGATTTATGGTAGAAAATGTTCCTAAAGTAATTTGATGAATGTAAGAAAGAATTTATTCATGCAATCTACATTGTTGAGTATAGACCTATTATAGGGTTACAAAAACACAACAAACAAAATAAAACGTTTCATCACCAGCAACAAAATGGCTTAAATTAACGATTGAAATTAAACAAATATTTGAAGTTGGATTGTGAAATGACTAGTCATTTTTGCATCCTTTAGCGCACGGCCAAAGCAGGAATATACATATAGATTGTTATTTTTTTTTCGTTTGGTATCGCGAGAGAACTATATTACCCAAGACTGCAAGTTCTCGCTAAATTATAAAATCAATATACGTGCATTTGTTTATATTCTCAAGTGTTAGCTGCGATGTATATGAAAAACATTGCTATCCAAATAGTTTCGATTTTGGGTAAGCTAGTTGAATCGCTAGTTTGTTTGTGTCTGCATAGTATGGCAGCAATCTCTATTAGACCTGGCGTTATATAAATATTCCACATATGAACTTAAATCACACTTTCATTAACACGATAAAAATATAAGTGGAAACAAGAAGCAAAATCGAACATCGCACGAATGAAAAACACTAAACAGTATAAGTAGAAATTTGTTAAATTCAAATGTAGATCGAATGAAACGGGTCATGGCAATATCTCAAGATATTTTGAAAAAGAAATAAAACACAATGGTTTTCAAAACGTGGGTAAATTTAATCTAATAATTAATATTGTTTTCGGGACTTACAGTTTTGTGTAAAGTTATTCTTCATTCACAATATTTTATTTACTCTTTGAATAAAGTCAGTAAAATAAGATAATCAATGATTTGCTTTGAGCACTAGTTCAATGGACATATCTAGATCTGATTAGGATATTTTTCTACTTCTAAGTTGAAAACGTTGGTGATGTTGATGAGTGCCTGATATACATTATTCATTCAGAGCACATTGATTGGTCGACATAAAAGCATAAAGTAAGTTCAATCATTCTTTTTAAATAGTCTTGACAGTCAGTAGTTGCACGGTAATGATGGAATGCCATTCATAAATACCAAATGCAGTCTGATATTGTTTGTTGTTACCACTAATAATTCAGTAAATTAAAGATCGGAAAATAATTTAATGTAGGCCGTGTGAGAATCCTGAAGATTGTAATATTTTTTGTAGGTGGTTAAAACACATTTGATATTAATTATAGTATAAAATTTATGGGGATATCTTATTGATCTTTTGTGATCATTACTAATGTGTAAGACTCAAACAAATCACTCATGAATCGTAAGCTTCGACTGTTTGGTTTGTGTTCAGCGGTTTTCGACTTGACTAAGAAAAATGTGAGAAGTGACAAACATTGAACCATAATGAAAATAAAGTATTCACGATATTAGATCAGTGATATCGCAAATGTGCTTGAATTTTAGACAAAATACATATCATCTGATTCGTTTATAATTAAGAATACAGTGTTAATTGCTATTAATGATTGTACACATACACTGTAAATTTGTATACATATTATGAACGTTTTGCTTAATAACTGTTTTCATATTCAGGCAAAAATGGTAATATAGTACATGGTATATTGGCGTAAATGAAGTGTCATGAGTGTATACCCTGTCAGGATTCCATCCGTCAATGTATGGGAGACTGATAAGTGCACCCTCCCTCTTCGCTTGATCTCATCTATTTGAAATTTGCAGATTTCTTTGAAACGCACCATGCACGAATGCACCACTGGAGAAAAAGTATAATGTATATACAATTCATTCGTAAAAGTATATATTGCAAAGCATTTCGTGCAATACTTTGACTATATATTTACCTACTATTTGAGATCATATTTGTATTGTCTTGATGTAAAATATATTTAAATGTTTTTCTTAATCACAATAATTCATGCAATATTTTCAAAGAAATAACATCAACTGTTCATGTTTTATCATATTGTTGTAAACTACCGTCTTACCATCTGATTGATGATCTCTTTATTACGTAAGAAACCAGTTGTATTTCTCGGGGGGGGGGAGAATGAGAGAGGGATTACCTTATTCGGTCCACATTTGGTTCCTCTGGCTGCACTTCGATACTTAGACATGCATTGGTCCGTTGTTGGATCTGTACACCTCATTTTGTGACAAAGTTTCTCAGGATCAGTCTTTAAAACAAAGGTCGTAAAACGATGTTTAGCCCGAGCGCTAATGAGTCATCTAAATATGCAGCCATAAATGCACTATGTAGTGTGATTGATCATTCCATGGTCGACCCAATAATATTGGATTGGCAACTCGCGGCAGTACTTATTACTCAACACAATCTTTCTAAATACTTTGCGGTACGTAATCGATATAGTGTTAAAAGCTCTGCTAGATATGTAAATTTGCTCTTTTTCAATACTAAGTAATTTTTGCGACTAAATTAGTAACCTCTCCCATCAACCATAAAAGTACCTGTATATATACCTACCGACGTGCTGCACAAATTATTTAAAAACTCACAAAAAAATGTTATTAACGTCTGCTAAGCTAAAGTATAGGTAACCTCCTGAACAAAGCAAAATAACAATAATTGTGATTATAGTAATTACAACGTCGTTTCTGCTATCAATGACGAGAAATACCAAACTCAAATGTGAGAATGGCGGTGTACTTGAACTATGCCCAAAATAGTACAGATGCATATACTGCACGCATAAGATCTCATACATCCGATACTAACAACATACTATTCCAGCCGTTAAAAGTAGCCTACGTATATCTGAGCAGGGCTTGTAGGCTTTAGCTAGAGAATAAATAATTTTCTGACATTGTTGCCGTCCACCCAATAGAAACCATCTGTGTTTCATAATTAGCTCCGCAAAGAATGTAAGATGAAATTTTACAACAAAATGCAAGCCAACAGCAGCGTAAAATATGGATGCACCATCATCCAGAACTGATTCATTTAACTAAGGTCTTCGATAATGGAGTAAATGGTACGGAAAAATGTATGTATGAACCTTGATTATGCCGAGAATCTCGCTCTACTGTAATTTAAGTTAAGACGTTATTCTTCAACTACTTGCACATCATGAATAATAAACACAACTTTGGGGTCTTGATATTAATTAAAAAAAGAATAAAACGCAAACTACCAGTCCGTTTGCCATCATGTAAAAAAAAAACCAAAAAAAAAAAACCACTGGCATGTGGTTATATTTACTGGACTAGTTTATATATTCATGCATAAAACACGAGCAGTTATCTGGCGCTCAATGATCAGATTTGTTCCACACATGAAGTTTTATAGAATATGTTAAAGGTCTAAATCCACAGAGCATATATTAACCACGGCATAATAGGTAAAATACATTTACAATGATGCCTCAGCGTCAGACACCGAATCAAGCATATTCCAATGTAAGAGATAATGGATATAATGAAAGAACACTCGATTACAACTACAGTCGGAGCGGGACGCCTGTAGATCAGGAACATACATATATATCATCGTAATATTTTGACCCCAAGCGTGTATTAAATACCGCAGGTTTATGGCCAACGCATAGTTTAGAAAGATGCACCTGCTTTCGAATGGAGGAGCATTACCTCAACAGTTAAGATTCAGACCAATTATCATTATCAATTTCCTAATTTTAGCGCAATCAGTTCCGGAGCCATCCACATCAAACTCAACAAATATCTTAAGTTACTGAAGGGTACAATAATGCCCACGACGTCACACTAAATGACCTAAAAGTAAAATCACAATTAATAACAGGTGAGTGACTAATTAATTATTTGAACTCAATAAATGCGCATGATATTTTTATTTCCGATATTCAAGTAGGTTCCTTCTTAGATCTTAAAGGGCTTAATGTGTTTGCTGTATGTGTGTTCAATCTGCCTATGCAGTTCGATTCCTTTCCTTCGTAGTTTCGGAACCGCATGCTTGTTGTGAGCGAGGATATTAATTAGTATTCTATCACTAGAGTTCTTTCCTGGGAATATAGTTTTTAGTAACTGGTCTTCTGTGCAGGGTCGTTGTCATCCAATAGGATCTTTGATAAGTGATATTTTATGTACATGCCTGCCCGTTCTAACGTTTCTTTTCCAATTTTCTCTCTAAGATAGAAGTTAAATGGAACATAAAAAACTGCCGAATAAGGGAAAATATTTAGTGGGGGTAGGTATATATCAAGACTTTTGAACACATATTCATTTATTTATGCGGATGCAACATCAATTTAGCGGTGTATTTCAAATACACATTCTCTGGAACTACACTACTTATCCTCTACTCTGTAGAAGTATGCTAATAATATAAGCCATATCCCCTGCAATGATTTTGCAAATCAACGTAATATATATATATATATATATATATATATATATATATATATATATATATATATATATATATATATATATATATATATATATATATATATATATATATATATTCCGATTTGTCAACTTGGACGTAGACTGAACTCAGTGCAAACTTTGCTTTCTGCACAGGTTTGAATGGTAAGTTCTGTTGAACACAAACATTCAGAGATTACATTTGACCGTCTTTATTCGCAATTCAATCTAGAATAACAGCTTGTGCTCATAGTGTGGTCATACACATAACCATATCTTTCATTAGTTAATACAGTCTGGTCTGATTAGGGGGCATTCAAGTGTAACAACATTTTATCAGTAATCGCACTGTGCCACTCCGATTAAAAAGTATCATGTTTTGTGTGGGAAATTGCCTTTGTATTAGCGAGCTCCAAGCAACCTACCATGGTTACAGCCGTCTAAGTTCTCAAAACGGTTAAACTTGGACATCAACAAACGTGTTAGTCTAGTCATGTTTATTATGTTTGGAATATACCTCAGCGTCTTACAGCATCAAGACAATCACAAGTTGATGTTACGGATCATTACAGCAGACCATTCAGTGCCATGCACACTAGTGAGACGTTAATATACTTGTAAATATACGCCATACCGCCAGCTTAGCGTCTTTGTGTAATAAGCGCATCTCATACTAGTAACACATGCATAATGTTGCATATTAATACAATACAGTAGTGTGTGGACAATCTTCCTCTTTATATATGTATTACATTCCTGTAATATATTCTCTCTCGATGAAGTTGAAACGTACAAACGTATGCTCAGTATAATCAAATGCACACACACTCTGAAATACCTTGCAGGATAACGAGCCAGCTCCAAACATTATTCTGCACTGATCATTTGGAGTGTACACCTCTCCTGGCTCTTTCTTCACATAATCAGCATATTCCTGAAGGTTGTAGAAGCTACCCGGCTTGGTCACGCACTCCCTGAAATGCGAATTTATAATTAGGATATGTAGATTTATGTGACAAAACAGACAAGAGTAATTAGCAGTAGGTCTCCCTTTTCCATCCACACTATAGGCCTTTTAATTTAGTACATTAAACAATTAGTGGCTCTTTATATATGCACGCATTTATGCTTACATACATACATACACACATACATACATACATACATACATACATACTTGGACACAACTGTTCGACCCTTTCGCATTGATGAATGAATATTCTGTTAGTTTTCATATGATTCAAGTGATTGAGTTTTTGTACTTAAATACCTTTAACTTACCTTATATCAAATAATATCATACGCAAACTGGAAACGTCTTTTACATATTGTTTCTCATAATAAGAGCTTTTCATTTATAAACATGTACTTCCTAGACGCTGAACAACATCAATGCACCAAATTGGGTTAGGAAATAACACATTTACCTAATATCAGCGAATACATGTTGGAACCGAAATCAATAACCTTATGAATTAAAAATAAACGTTGAACATATATTTATACACAGCAAACATTCGCAAGCAATGGATGCAGTAATTGCATTCAATATGCTCTATTCGATGGATCAATACATCTATATAGGAACTTCTTCACTGAGTGAGAAACTAACAACGAGGTCATGGTTATGTGAAATAACGCCTGCATAAAGTAAGTAACGGACCAATCCCTAGTGTAACGGAATCGTATAGTTCGAATTAAACACATTAAACACATTGTTTTTTATATTTATTGATAGATAGATAGATAGATAGATAGATATATAGACAGACAGACATATAGATAGATAGACAGACAGATAGATAGATAGAGATACATAGATATATATATATATATATATATATATATATATATATATATATATATATATATATATATATATATATATATATATATATAGATAGATAGATAGATAGATACATATATAGATACATATATAGATAGATAACTGGATTACAATTATTTCCTGTTAATGACGTAGTTCAAGGGTTAAAGAAAATAGATTTTTTATCACACACCAAATGCTAATTTAGAGGCAACAATCAGATTGTCTATTAACGGAAAGTTATGTTTTAAAAGTTATTTGAGAAGCTAGAATTAAAAATAATATTTTTGCTAGACAATAACGATCTCAACGAATACAGTATAAATAAAATTGACATTTCTGGTGATTCATGCAAAATGTTTGGAATGTGAAATCGAGAGCACATTTACTGAAGACCAGGGTAAGCTTGTAAATATGCATGAAACTTGGAAAAGATAAATCAAACAAATAAGATGGTGCAAAATGTAACTAAATACTATGGAAAATATAAATGTTCAAAGTATAAGTAACAATGTTTAAATACATTAACAAAATAATGCTATGGTACTGTACAGGAGCCAATTTTAGATGCTCATAACAAAACAGTTTACTCTGAAAAGCATCTTGTTTGCCGTACGTAAGCATCATATTTTCCATCGTGATAAATGATATGGTCGAAATACATTACGATGGTAAAATGGTAAATATTTAGTTTCACCGCGGTAAAGGAAATAGTGTACGGGACATCGGAAACATATGGCTAGAACGAATTGGCCCTGTGCAAGATTGCTCCATTTGTTCTAAGTTTACCAATGCAGCTCGGAGCTAAATTTCAATTGTTTCCCAAAAATGTGTGTGCTGTGTTGGAAAAGACAAAGCGAAAGAAAAATATTATGTTCAAAAAATAGCTTCAAAGTGGTCTGAAAAATATTCACAATACCTATGTTTGTGCGATCATTAAAACTCGTTTAGGATATAAATGTATTTACCGACAAGGAAACAACTTTTAAGAATATTTCCTGACAAAAATAGAGTTGGTTATATCCAAAATTCATTGTGGTGATATGTATTTGCATCATGAATTAAATTGCACGATAAATGTAGATAGGAGGAGGCAAAAGAGTTCAAAGACACCAAAAAGTAATATCGGAAATGGAATTCTAATGAATCAGGTCTCTCAGAAACCTTTAGAAGCTCTAAGCTCAAAAGACTTTACTTGTTTTATATACAGATATATTAGTACCTCATCGAGTCATTTTCTGAACGGTGTCAATTCAGACTAGGTTTAAGAGGTTTACAATTAGCTAGTAAAACCATCTGCTCAATTTTGAGTTTCGAAAAGTTAAAATAATCATAAGATATTTTACCAAAACAAAACAGAAACATTTATCGATTTCCTTTGCTTGCACGTAAGATCAGGAAACAGTATTTTTTGATTTAGCAACGGAACACAATGGATCGTTTATTTAGTAAAATTCAAGATATTATTCTGCGTACGTAAGTTACACTATGTCACTGTTACTTGTTAATGTAAATTATGTTTAAGCAATGGACAATTATATAATTCATAGTGGGTACAGTTAGGTAAGTTGAGTCCGTCAACAAGTGTCGATCATAAACGGTTAGTGGTTAAGTCTATCTCCCGTTTCAAAGTAAGCCTGCATGGATCTTTCTAATGTTCAATGCCCCAGTAAACATTAGTCATACTTTTTCTTTAATGTGTCCTTTATCGCTGCCACTGAACAGTTAGAAAACATCCAAGGATTAACACTGTATCTTGTACTGTTGATTGATATGTACTGGTCAGTCATAATAAATAAATCCTCAGCCTTACACAATCGCGCACGCCACCATTCGCCGTCGTGTTTTGCTCCAAGACTGGAAAGAAATATTACTAGACTTTAAGCAAGAACATACAATAACACTATTTTCCTATTATTTTGCTTCAAAAGTATTTGTACAAAATGCAAACATGATCTTTCTTATTAAAATGCATAAACCATCACCAAATTTGAATTGGTAACTTGTTATTCAGACACCTGAATTTGCAGAACAATATACCACCACTGGATGATAATATTTATGCTTGGTTTCCACTATACATTCATCCTTCATTGGTGTGTATACTGTACAGTAACAGCAACATACAACCTCTAAATATCCTTGATATATTAATGATAATAACAACAACAATAATAATAATAATAATAATAATAATAATAATGACTTTGTATAGCGCCTAATCTTTTGAAGCTCTAAGCGCTTTACAACATTAGACAGCACCTAAAAGAAAAAAAAAAAACATATAATATTGTTACGAAAACAAGCACCATGAAATTAGAAAAAAAAACATTAAAAAATAAAATAAAACAAACATGCTGAGAATAGTTCTGGTAGGAAATATTATTAAATCTTTAAGTTTGTTCTTGCAGTCGAAATAAGTGAGTTTTGAGAGCCCTGTTGAATGTGATCTCTGTATCTTTGTGTCTAAGTTCAGTGGGCAATTCGGTCCACGTTGCTGAGCCTTGGAATGCAAAAGAACGCTGTCCATATGACTTTGTTTTCATAGTGGGAATAATGAGTATACGATTGTCAGAAGAGGAGCGTAAGTATCGTGCTGCTGTATACACATGTTCATAACATGGTGGTGCAATGTGAGAGTACTGTGAAATCGGATAGGTAAGTTAGACTAGAGTCCGACAGTGAAACGTAGCACAGAGAACAAATTTTGTGTTTGATTCTGGATCGAATGGATAGCCAGTGTAGGGTACAGGGCAGCGTGGAGGTGTGCTCTGATCGTGGTACTCTAAGTATGATCCGAGCAGTTGTGTTTTGAACTTTTTTGAAGTTTCTGGAGTATATATTGAGATGAACCAGACAGAATTGAGTTACAATAGTCCAGTCTTGAAAGTACTAATGAACACACAAGTGTTTTAGTGGCATCAACTGAAAGATATTTGCGAATTGAGCTGATGCGTCTCAGCTCAAGATATGCAGCCTTGCATATGTTCATAACATGGTGGTGCAATGTGAGAGTACTGTCCAGAGTAACACCTAGGTTTCGTACTGATTGTGTGAATTTAATGATGGCGTTGTTGATATTTATTGTTTGAGGTAAAGGATGTGAATGAGAACGTCTTTGTGTTGTGATCAGAATGGCTTCAGTTTTATCATCATTCATCTGCAGTTTGTTACATGTCATTCATGATTTCACATCGGAAATGCACCTCTCTAAACCTTGGATGGTATCATCAACTTCAGTTGGGTGTCAAGATTTGTATATTTGGGGGTCATCAGCGTGCAATTGGTGAGACACTTGATGATGATCTATGACACTTGAGAGTGGCTGACTGTCCAGAAACAGACCCTTGTGGAACACCACAACATAGATGAAATGGGCTTGAGTGTATTCCATTTGCAGATACAATTTGTCTCCTGTTGATCAAGTAGGACTTGAACCACGGTAAGGCTGTATCATGAATGCCAAATACATGCTGGAGACGGTGTAGTAATATATCATGGTCTATTGTGTCAAATGCTGCAGACAAATCAAGGAGGGTGAGGACTGAAATCTTTCCACTATCCAGCGCAGAGAAAATGTCATTAACTAATTTTAGAAGAGTAGTTTCAGTACTGTGGTAAGGGCGATATGCAGATTGTACATTGCTAAAAAGATTGTTTGAATTTAGATGAGATACAAGTTGGGATAGAACAACCTTTTCTAAGATTTTCGATATGAATGGGAGATTAGAAACTGTGCGGTAGTTCTTTAAATCGTTATGGTCTAGTGTTGGTTTCTTCAGCAAAAGCTTTACAATGGCAGTTTTGAAAAATGATGAGAATTCCCCGAATGAGAGAGAGGTATTTATAACATCAGTTAGTGAAGGCAATACTGGATATAAAACACTCAAGCAGCAGTGATGTTGTAATTGGATCCAGTTCACGTGACTTTGGTGCACTCTTCATCAAGATTGTACGTACACAATCCATAGAGACAGGTTCAAATTCGCTAATAGTTGCCGCTCAAATTCTGTATCCCAACTGTATGGTGACGACGAGCCAGTTGAAATTATGGTGTCATGCTTATCTTTCAACAGTAACAATTGTAAAATCTATCTTACTGCCTCGTATCATATAGTACCTTTCAGGAAACGAAATGGAGTGCAATTACAAGCCGTATAATCGTGAATATGATAGAATGAAACGATTAATTCTTATAAAATCAACAAATAATTTAGTTGCCTATGAAACAATTTGAAAATATACGAGGAGATTTTAGTGCTGTGCAATATAAAACATACAATCATAAAAGTCGTATCACAAGTCCATATAATGTAATCATTGGATTTCAATCTGTTGAGGTACCAACGTTCTTGATGAACCACCATCATATAATTCAGAAGGTATATGAATGAATTCAACATCATCCCGAAGTATTGTTTTTAGTCCCAAAAAAATTAAAGTGCACTTTGTAATTGCTGATGAGTAATTTATAAAATTAATTCCATTCAATTATTTCTGAACACATCTAAAGCTCTGATCATAGGTTCCCAAAGGCTTGAATGAAGCTGTAAAGATTACATGTTTATCTCGTCCGGGAATACCATATACAATTTTACAAATCATATCTGCTCATAAAACTAATCATCGTCCAAGTCGAAAATGTACATACAATATTATGTCTAGTCCAGCATCTGTAAGCTGAGATTCTCTGCAGAGAAACTGAAATGGTTGATTATGTGGCATATTCTATAAGAAATTCACGTCATAAACGATTAATACATTTAATATATTTCAATCAATATTTATTAACATTACGAAAATGGTTCCGTAGTTCTCAGCTAGCTAGCATCTTTATGGAAGATTAAAGTGGAAAGGATCGTATACAAATCGCTATAAAGAGAAGTAGGCAGTGGAGTCTACCAACTTTGAGAGGTTATTTGATAATCAAAATCTCTGTATTTTAAATCAATCAAATATTAGCTAACTTGCTTTAATTGGTGAATAATGGTTAGGAACTCAGACACCACAATTAAACACACTGCCCTTGGATCCAGCTGTCAATTGCATTTTCTCATGTGGAAATCAGGAATACAACCTGGGGTAACAGATAGGAAAAGCTAGTACACTTACATTTGGGGGATATATTGGTCTCCTGGCATTGACGTACCTGTGTCCAAGTTCGTGTGCTGTTGTGAACACCGTCGAAAGCAAATCACTTGCCTTCACAATCGCCATTCTACCACCAGTATTACATACGTCACCTGTTTCCGAAAGACCTGTAAGAACAAAACGATATAAAGTCTAGATATCAAAAGTATATTCTAACGGGATAACCGTCAAGAATTACAAGATTTTGTGATTAGGACGGGTAAAATAGATTAATTACAACGCACAAAAATCAGTGATTAATTTATAGCAATCTCTCTTTCTCTGTAATGACACAATGATTATGTATATTTTAGAATGTTCCAATACATAATTACGTTAAAACAAAACCTCATTTCGTACCGTTGTTCTCATGTAATAATTTATAAAGCAAGTCGATGAGGACATTGGCAACATGTCCAGGCCTTAGCTGTGCCTGATTCAATCAGTTTGCCGTACAAATGTTGCTACCCTAAACAGATACAAATTATAGTTTAATATAAATATAAGACGTGGATATCTCACCTCTCGTATTACATCAAATCATTAAAAGAGCTCAGTCCTATGGATGCGTATGATAACGCTAAGTACATATAGTGGGATCATGTTATATGAATATAAGTAAATAGGGTCAGTGAGAAGATCCCATAATACAGAGCAATCCATTCCCCTAGAGAGATAGACTTGGGTGGATATCAACACGAATTAACAATTGTTATTTTCAATGATTAAGTTGCATGGAGAGTCAGCCATATAATAATTTTTAGAAAGAGATTAACCCGACATATCAGTATCATTCATTTCATTGCACGTGAACAGTGAGAATCAGAAACACAGTCACAACAACCTAATCTAAGTAACGTAGGTATATTATATATATATATATATATATATATATATATATATATATATATATATATATATATATATATATATATATATATATATATATATATATATATATATATATATATATATATATATATATATATATATATATATATATATATATATATACATATATATATATTTATATATGGTGCACGCGATATTAAAATTGCCACGTTGATGCTTGTTATATGTTTACACCCTTAATTGTGTAACGGCTAACAATTTTCCAACATTCCATGTCAAACAAGTCAATATACATTTGGCCTTAACAGCAAATGTAAGAGATTGCGCAGAAATTAAATGAGACCAGCACGAGTGTATTTTGATTCTGATGCTAGCCAAACTGCCTGTGGTATTTTACTGTTACGCGTCTATGCTCTTAAAATAAGTAACATAAAAGACTGAAAAGCAACATGCCTTGTAAGGTTCAACAAGTCATTTATTTCCCTAGAATACAAATATAAAATGAGAAACAAAATTGCGATATTGCGCATTAAATCCCGAAATATTCTATAAATTACATACACAAGTCCTAATAATTTCAATTCCGGAATAACATTCAATAGAGGACAAAAATAATTCCAAGAATTAAATTTGGTGATTTGTCTGTGGTAGCCTTTAGAGTGTTGAAGTTCTAACAGTCTTTTATTCAATCATATTAATATAATTTAGATTGAATTCATTCACTACACATTCCAATCATTGTCTCTATCTGATCAGATCACTTTTGTAGTTCCAGAGGACATAATCACTTGAATTTAATCCTTTGAAATGATACAATTCAGCCCAACTGGACATAACAGATAATACAACTTCAAAGTGCTAGATCCTAAAGCACAACTGACAAAATCCTCTCACGTACACAGTTATGTAGTTCTTTACTTAAATTCAGATGAAAATAATCATTTTCTAAACAAAAGTAGTACCTTATGAAAACAAATCTCCCAGAATGATCCTAAATGTTACAGAATATAAACCGTAACCTGGATTACGGAAAATAATATGTGAAAATTCAAACACTCATATCTAAATCCAAATAAAGTTAATTATACTAATAATAAATCTGACGTTAAACCCATACTCACTGAGAATAATTAAGTCATGTATTAGTTGTTTACCTGAAGTCAATTCGGGTCAAGCAGAAATGTACACTACTTTAGACGAGGTCAAATCCAACATACAACGTTACATTACAGCAACAAGTTATGGAATTTAATAAAAAAACAACACAAAACAAACAATGTACATTAAATCAATATAACATTATCAGCTCATCATGTTTCAAATTTAGAATTTTCATCATATGTCTATGGTGATGAAAGTATGTGTCAATAGTAGATGTGTAAGTACATACATGCTGTTAAACTTCACTAACACGCCACTT
This sequence comes from Sinohyriopsis cumingii, assembly GCA_028554795.2. Taxonomy (NCBI): domain Eukaryota; kingdom Metazoa; phylum Mollusca; class Bivalvia; order Unionida; family Unionidae; genus Sinohyriopsis; species Sinohyriopsis cumingii. The sequence goes on along the minus strand of CM068832.1, from coordinate 70,296,865 downwards.
ATTGGCATCTTTACCAATTAGTTTTCATCTTTAACATGTATCTAATAACAATTGAAGCTGTTCATTTTGGCCACCTCCATCGAAAGCATTCATAATTTGCCATTATCTATCGTCAAAAGTGCTTTATCTACAATGTATGGATTACCAGTAGATGCAAAATATTTTTAGTTGCTCCATCCTTAGGTAAATAACCTTTGCTTGTATATAACGGTTACCTACTCATACACATCACTTGTATGCGGTTTATTGATTTAAAAGCTGATGTTCAAATAATGTTAGCAAAGGAAACATGTCTTCTTAAGGGCATCACATTATCACTCGGACATTACTTAATATAATACATTTATACATACCAAATGCATAATTCTTGCACGATATGGGTATATACTAAATATCACTTGAGGTGTTTTTATTGAAGTTAAAGTCGGTTTTCATGAGGATTATCATGTACAGTGAAACTTCAGTGATCACCACGCTCTCACAACCTCGCCAGTTATATGACCGTAGCGGGTAAAAGCTTTAAATTGTGCGAATTTAAAAGATAATATTTAGATTATCACATAACTAAGACCAACAGGCTGATCTTTGGATTATCAAATTACTAAAACCAACATATGACAGCTTTCGCAAGTAAGTTACTTTTCGTTAGTAAGGTCTCAAAGAATGGTCATACCATCTATCTTTGTTGACTCTGTGGTCGATGAAGTCAATTGGTCTTTTCTTCCACGTCATTTTTAAGATAGTTAGTGTCAAATACAAGTGCAATTTTCCTCTTAATGAAATTGTTTTTCTCTTGAGCTATTACATTATGTCTCAGTGCACAAATATAAGGATACTAAACAATACCAGAGCTACACCATAAACTGTGGAAGAGACATGTTAAATGGATGACAACACTGAAACCTGAATGTAAAGGAAACTTTGACATTTTATATGAATATACACAGGATACCTATCAGAGAGAGAGAGAATTACCGTCAATACGAACTTTTACATCCATAGCATACATGTCGTACCTGAAATATAATGGTCTACATACAATATGTACCATGCCACACGTGGGCATGTCATTGATGCAAATAAAATATTCGATTAAGCAGGACACTTAGAGTAGAAATGATCAATCTATGTTGCAACCAGCGTAACTCTCTCCTTATTCTTACTTAGACAAAACAGAAAAACAATTGTATTGTTAGTAAAGTGTAGATCAACTTCCAGTACGTGATACAATTTTCGCTTTACATGACCTCTGTACCTTATGATAGTTCTGACAATTAAACGTGCTCAGTACAAACAATCTGATACATATAATCGCGCTGACATTATTATTTGAACTTAGCAATATATATACTTAGATCGACCAAAATGATCTTACAACAAAGCCTTAAATATTTGGAGAAAGTCTAATATTATGAGAGCAATAAATGTTATGCAATCTGTTAAGTTTCAAAAAGAATAACATTTTTGTTTCGTTTCACTTAAATGTACCTCGTAAAGAGGATGCCTGTGTCGAAGGCTGGTGAATTTCGCATGCCCCCAGCTATGTCCCATTCTTTAACATCATAGAGATACTTTACTCCGTCAATTTTCGATTTGCCATTAAAATGCTCCACCTTAGATTTCTTGTGTTGAAATGTCTCAGGCTTGTAAAAAAAATGGAAACATAATGGAAAGTATCTAGCAACAAAGGAACATCGGTTTCGCTATCTACTCAAACATAAAGATAAATTCAAGACGTAAACTTAATTATTCAATGTGTTTCCTACCTTAGCAGTATACTGAAAGCCATGCAGTGAAGTGGAAAAGAGCTATATATTCATCGCATGAAAACTATCATATTAGGTAGGTTACTGTATCATGAATCAGCATACAACCTACGGTGTATTATTAGTAGGATCAGAGATTAGAGTAAAGCAAAAACTAAAATATTGAGTGTAAAACAAAATATGATTAGGAAGGAGAGGAAAGAGATATGAGGTATTCAACAATATATTTAAATGCAATTATCCAATCAGAATGGAACTGCTTAATGGGCGCATGATCGAATCCCACACCCGCATCTTTCTGGGTCAGCTGCATTTCTTTGCGCTTGGGAATTACACTTTACACAGATTGTAGCTCTCTTTGACACTTCTTTGCACTTGGGAATTACACTTTACACAGATTGTAGCTCTCTTTGACGCTTTCTCAGTATACATTGAGACATATATTTATGACTCGATCTATCTATCTATCTATCTATCTATCTATCTATCTGTCTGTCTGTCTATAGATATAAATATCTAGCTATATATCTAGTATACATCTATCTATTTATATATATAATATATATATATAGTATCTATCTGTCTATCTATCTATCTATCTATATATATATATAACTATCCATATATATATATACATATATATGTTTATCTATATGTATAAACTATATGATCTTCAGCTAAATAAGAGACAAAAGGAGACAAGCACATTTAATACAAGTGAACCAATAATTCATTATTTTGTAATGCAACATGAAAACACCAATGTAACTTACAACAAATATATATCAAATGTTAATTAATCTGTAATCATCTATCATATGTCGCAAAGTTACACATTATCAAGATATGGCAGGCATTATGTTCACATTGAACTTATATAAACGGCTCCAAATATCTTTCAATATATTTGTCTTTATTGAATTATATATTAAACCATTGTTCCACGTGTAATTACCTGTATATGTAATGTTAGTCAAATAAACACTGGCAAATAGTGTCATATCTAAGTCAAGTATATTTTCGCAATTAATACCTTGTGAAGGTTTAGTGAAGTATTGGGCATTATTATTGTATATTATTGTTGTCCATAACTGTTGAATTGTATCCAATGCCAATTTAGTCAAGTACTGGTAGGTTGTATCATATTTCATGTTATCTAAGTACTTATTTCAGCCTATGTAATTTATGTCAAAGACTAGTAAAATCATGCATAAGTTTAGTTAGGTATCGGTATTTAGTATTCTAAGTAATTTTAGTCAAGTAAGCATAGGTTGTAAATTATTGCTGAATTGTGTCTCATGACATTTTAGTCGAGTATTGATGATAAGTATCTCGTGTAATTTTACAAAACTGTTGTTATGAAGTATCCTATGTAACTTTTGTGTCATAAGCAATTATATTCAATCATTGATATATAGTATCCGTTGTAAATATAGTAACAAACTTGTATGTTAGTAACCCAAGTAATTGTCATGACCTATCGGTAAGTTGTAGCCTATGTACTTTTAGTGAAGTATTGATTAGATGTATCATATGCAATTTTAGTGAATTATTGGTACGTATTATCCTATTTAATATTAGTGAATTACTGGCAAGTATTATCCTATGCAGTTTTAGTGAATTATGGGTACGTAGTATTCTAAGTACTTTTAATGAGTAATTAGTAAGTTATATCCTATGTAATTTTAGGGAATTATTGTTTGGTTGCACCATCTGTAATTTTAGTAAATTATCGGTGAGTAATTTCTTATGTAACCGTAATTAAATATGGGAAAGTGGTATCCTGTGTAATTTTAGTCAAGTAATGGTACGCAGTATCCTATGTAAATGTAGTGAAACATTTATAAGTTGCTTCCCATGTAAAAATAATGACTTATTGGCAATTAGTATCCTATGCAATTGTAGTGAATTATTGATACGTAGTATCCTCTTTAATATTTGTGAATTATTGGTACGTATTATCCTATGCAATTTTAATGAATTATTGGTACGTATTATCGCATGCAATTTTAATGAATTATTGGTACGTATTATCGCATGCAATTTTAATGAATTATTGGTACGTATAATCCAATGTAACTTTGGTCAAGAAATCATAGGCAGAATCATATGTAATGTTCATCAAAAACTGGTAAATAATTTTCTAAATAATTGTGGAAAAATATTGGTAAGTAGTCTCATGATGTTTTATTCAAGTGGTGGTAAGTGTGATTCTATGCAAGTTATGCCTATAATTGTTAAATAAACTTCTGATGTCATTTTAGTCAAGGAAGTATTCTTATGTAGCATCATATTAAATTTAGTCAAGTAAATATTGGGTCAGTAGTATCAGATATAATACCTCAGAATGGAAACAGCAGACATTAGTGTCTGTAATTATGTTCTGGGTATGGAGAAAACTATGTTCCAAGGAGACGTTACTAAGATACTTGCGTACGGTCAGTAATAAATAGTGAGGAAGACATTTGTATAAAATGTGCATGATTCATTGAGATCGCATGACTAGAGTACGAAATTTAATTTTGACATTACGGGAGTTTCTCTATCTGCTAGTCTCTAATTGGGCTTCATAAGATGTTCGGAACATTATCTTAACAGTTTTCCATCATATTTTTATATTTTCATAATTCAGATTTGATATCTCCTTCTAATACGTATATAACTGAAAGGGTCGTTTTCGCAATATAAATTTGAAGTTACGCACAATCGTAGCTGCTGTGTTTTAGTCCAAGAGGACACATATATGTTGTCTTCTCTTGATTAAGATGAAAGCACCAGATATTTTGACATATCATGTTTAATAATGATACTAATAATAATAGTAACACAAATGCTAATAATGACGATTTGCTGGATCATATAATATTAACGATAAGTACTTTACAATATTAGAGGAAACATGAACAGCGTCAAAGGGTTGGACATAATTGTTTACATTTCTAAAGCAATTTTGGTCCAAAATCAAACACGTCATGTCATTTTATATGTATCTGCATATAATACAATATAAACCAACATGATGATTTTATATTTTAATCAACATGATATGATGCCAGTTGTATCTCAGTATTGCAGACTTGAGACGACATAATATCAACACATTGTTTCTGATATTATATCCAATCTAGCAATTATTCAATTAAATCCGCTGTCATTTGGCCATTCTATATTGAATGATTCACAATGCTTACTTTGTGTCTGAAACTACACACAGTTGTACTCATATTTTATTCAGTTAAACATTCATGATATAAATCAATATGTTATTTTGACACTTTGTTTCTGTGATTTGTCAACAATACATCACCTTCATGCTAATTTACGTTGTTAAGCTAAAATATATCAATATTTTTACTAATCTGGGATTTTAATGTGGTCAAAGTTGGAAATATCTGCGGCAGTTTGGTTGCATTGCACTCTTTGCAGGTATGTATAATTCGAACATAAATCACTTCGCCCACTGCAAACGAAATCATTAAATACATAAACTAGGATAATACAGTTATTTGGCCTATATATAGTGCCAAGAGTTATTGTCTGATATATTAATTTTCATTTTGACTTAGATTGTTACGGCTATTGTTATAAACAATTTACATAAAAAATCACGTGTTCATAGACGAAACAGATTATATCGAATCACTCAGGGACATGCAGGAATTCCAATGTAACGAAGTATCTTACCTGTAAAACAACAAAGCCAGTGAGGATAATGTTGACTGATAAAATAGTATCGTCAATTCCTTTGTACAGCAGGCTTACCTACGAGAAAATGCATATAAAATCTTTACCATCGTTTGTATTCTTTTGCGATGCCAACATGCAACTATACAAAATGTAGTGATTGTATCATTCTCCTTACAGTATCTACAATTGTAACATGCCAATTACCTATATTAGCGTTGAATACAGTGTTATAATCTCAGTAAATTTGTCTAAATGAGACATTACTAATATCAACAGATTGGCGGTTTTATGGACGTGACCAATAAATCAACGAACGATTATTCTTGAACCGTCATTGCTATCTAAATTATATTGATGTTGCACATTTGTGCTTTGTGTATTATTTAGAGTAGATGGTCTAATCAAATATAACCTGTTTACATCTAGATTTGTGTAGCAATGTTACAACGTAATTACATTTATATTAAAACCATACATCACAATGAAATATAGCTTGTTTAGGCAGTCCAAATAGACTTTCTACGCCCCGCTTTATACTACATTATTTTATTCCAAGAAACCAATGTATTTTAAAATTATATAGTATACAATTGAAAGGAATGATGAAGTGTTTCTTGGTGAAGAATATATTACTTACTTGACACATAATATATACCCTGCTTTAAAAAGGCGTTACTTATCCCGTTCATATATATATATATATATATATATATATATATATATATATATATATATATATATATATATATATATATATATATATATATATATATATATATGTGTGTGTGTGTGTGTGTGACTTCGTTGATTAATACTTTCTTAATTATTCTGCTGATATTGGTTAAAATTCATTACTTATTAAGTTCGCAATGTTCATTTGTCAAATATTGATTATTTACCCCGTTCATAATGTGTGAGAAAGCTTCTCTTATCGTTTGCATCACACTCTCAGTTTTTGCTTCAGTATCTGCGATGGGAAACATTGATGAATAACTGCAAGTAGAGATGAAATAAATAAGTTATCCGAGCTAATATTTGGGCATATGTTTGCTAAGTGTATGAAAAGATAGGTAAAGCAATATAAGGTAATAAACGGTATGCTTCTCATGCACATTAGTAACATTTACTTGCTTCATAAGTTATTGAGATGACATTTGTAAGCGTCTTGTTGCCACATCGAATTATTTCCTTTACTTATATTTTCCAAATGCATTGCAAATTCTCACTTTAAAGAGGGATGCAATTTGAAGAACGTATATGTTTGTAATTGTAAGCAATGTCTCCACGTTAGTACCCAGACTCCCAAATAATATTTGAAACATAGCCAAGTATTTGTTATTTTTCTTCAGTTTAGCTAATAACTGTATAAATATGTCAACATCACTGTTTTTCTTGACTGGAAAGGGTATATATATATATATATATATATATATATATATATATATATATATAGAGAGAGAGAGAGAGAGAGAGAGAGAGAGAGAGAGAGAGAGAGAGAGAGAGAAACATACATATAGAGATATGCTGAGAGAGACAGATATAGCTATCTAAATATAAATTGTTATAGGATATCGTATATTTAATAAACCTATTGTACTCACAAGTCCCATAATCCCGAATCTATCAGTACGGCGACCTTGACATAATATTCGTTCTTTTTTTGCCTGCGGGATTTATCTGTAGGTATAATTTACAATTGGAAAATAAGTTCATAATTGTATATCATAGCTTTTATTAAGAAGGACTTCATTGTAATGTTCTGCATTGTGGATGTAGTTTACCTCTATGTAATTGTTTTCACAAAAGCGTTCAACAGTAAGTGCTATAATCTTCATTAGGATTGCAATTTCTCAAAAACATTTAATATTTAAGAACGCTAACTGTATATAATTGTAAACTTGTTTTAGTATTGTCATCTCAAGTTATGTGACCGTTTGAATATGCAATTATCTCTAGCCATCTTAATACATGATAATATTGGTGTTCATTCTTACACTGTGATAGATCTCACCTGTTTCCGCTCTATCATTTAATGCCTCTACATTTCGGGAAGATAACTTCGTGTCCGATGGAGGAAAAGTATATTCACTGCGATGTTCCTCGAGAGGTTGGAGAAGATGATCAAGTTCTTGTTCCACCTTTTCCATGTTCATAATTGCTGCATCTGCTGGACAGATAATATTTTACTCAGTCAAATGGTAGCGGTGAAAAAACTATGTTATGTGTCTGCATTTGGTCACCGTTCTCTATATCCATGCCGACAAACCGAAGTTGTATTGAAACGAAGGTTTCTGGCACAGATAAATCACTGTTGTATTCGCAGAGATAATTACTTTAATTTTGTCCGATTATAATTAAAAATCAAGTGAGATCAGGAATGAAATTAAAGTGATACAAATATAAAGTCAAGCACATCCTTAATGAGACTGTAACATATATATTTTCCGAAGAAAATAAATAAATAAAGTTCAAAACAAATAATGCTATCAACAGGTTGGATAATTGTTAATTCGTAATCTACGGAGATTGGATCCCTGGTCCGCGTGTAAACGGCACTCATCGCCTAGCCTTTACCTAAGAGCGCATATTTCCCAACGACCAAGAACACATCACCAAACATAATGCTACATAATTGTTGTTATATGCAGTTATGTGCAGCAGACTCACTTGCATGACAGCCTTGTAATTAATACGAAACACCCAACTAATTTGCGTTATTGTTGGCGATGTGTGCTCGATCATGAGGTATGATATTATTATTATTATTATTATTATTATTATTATTATATGTTTGATTGTATTAAGATTGTTTGCATTTTCCCGTATCAAATGCACCTGCTAGTTGTATTATTAACATTAACTTTCGAATAATATTTATATATACCTCAGGCTCTGAATATACAATAATATTGCAAACCTTTACCTTCGGCTGAAAGGTCTCTTTGGATGACTGATTGATCCTCTAGAACATATAGGTTTCCAAGCTCATCTCGAGATTCTAATACCTTTCCTGCTTTGATATAGTTTTCTGCTGGCCGAAGGTCGTACGATCTGTCCCCTATTCGTATATGTCCATTCTAGAATATTGTTTGTATATAATTAGTACGTTTAGTCTGATTGTTATATATATATATATATATATATATATATATATATATATATATGTATTTGTGTATCTATGTATCTATCTATCTATTTATCTATCTATCTATCTATCTATCTATATATATATATATATATATATATATATATATGACAAGATGTAGACATTATCATAGTTCAAACTCACTTGGATAAACGTTTAGTTTGTTATATTCCATATTCCGATAATTTTAAATTTCTTCTTTGTAATTTTGAGTGTTTATGTCGCCAAATTGTTTCATTCTTTATAAAACAATATCACATACTATATTCTATGAACCGTCCAATTGAAGCAACATTCGAATTATAAATTCATCCAATAATTTGCTTAGTTTCACGATTAATAACTTTGACATATTCGCTCTTGTACGTCCGCACATCTTGTTGATGCTTTAGTTTTACCTCAGATTTATTAACATATTTCGGTCGGTCAGCATTGTTTGTAATTATCTTGATGCGTGTTTGAATTTTTATCGCGAGTTCTCTTATCATTTGCCGCTATCCCGTTTATATAACAAATGTATTAATGCGGCAATAGACGGCGTTGGAATCGACCCCGCAACAATTATTATATTCTTCTGTTGAGCAGTTGTACTGTAATGTTGTCAGGATGGAGGACGTGACAGTAGGTGATGGTGCCATAAACACGTGGTTCTAACGCAGCTACGTATGCCAAATAAAGATGATCGCTAAATTTCTGAAGGGAGGCTCGATCGATTGGATGTTCTTTCAGGAAGCAGAGACAGTCATATTTGCGCTTGATTTATGATGTAGGTCTTTACCACCTCGTTATCAATCATCTTCGTTACGTCTCAAGGAATGATGGCTAAGTCATGATATTCCCAATCCTTTTAGATTGCTCTACTTTTTTGAGTAGATCCCATAGCCTATCAACTTGTATTGAGAACGGACAGGTATTAGGATTACCTAAGACTTTATTGAGATCAATGTCTCCCGAACGGTCGCGTTTTTTTATGATTCGCTATTCTCTAAGTAAATGACACACATTTAAAAAGGCAAGCCGAGGTACTGCACCTGAAGCATGCTAATAAACAGATGCAGTTACTATATGGCATATCTCGGGAAGATGCGTTGGTACGTTATGAGTAGGTCGGAAATCAGTACGATCTTGCCATAGACTTCGCCAATAAAATAATCTCCCATTTTGTCGACCCATCGGTCATGATATTTGCTTTAATGCATCTATACATGGGCCTCAATCCTTTGAGCAACGCAGAGTAACCGGGTGGTCTGCTTGTGCGATTATATTGCCACGGTGTTATACTGATACATATGTGTTGACTGTTTAGTCAGGACAGACGTGCTATCCCTCGCTCTAAGTCATCCATGATAAATAAAGCATCCGTTTTCTGTAATATTGATAATATGAAGACCGCAATCAGGGAATCTTTGCCCGTTTTATTGCTTCAAATAGAAACGTGGTGGTATGGTGGTGGACCTCGCTGTTACAGTTGCGTCTGTACTTGCATTGACTTCACGATGGTGCTTGTCGTATCTAAAGAAATGAAAACAACAGTTGCAGAGGTCGCAATTCCCCCCCCCCCCACACACACATACACACAAACACACACGCACCTCACGAACGCATCTTCCCGCTTGGCCTGTCACTGCCGTGTTAAAACACCTTTTGGAAAGGTGTAAACGTATTTGACTGGCATGATTAAAATGTATGTTCACTGGGAGCTGCTGAATTATGTAGGGCTATAGGATCAATGGGTTGAGAGGTGTCACATGTTTCTACACGGTAACCTATACGCTCCATGATTGTGTTTCTCAATGCATTTGCAGATGTCATCTTCAATTAATCCGCCTTGCTTCTTGGCAAAGGAGAGTTCTGAACCAAACATGCTTGAAGCGCCTAATACGAGGTAATATAATACTAATCAGTCTTCAAAGTTACGGTTATCTTCTTTCTTAAAATGAACACACAGTTCAGCTAAGACATTGGGTTGTATGATGGCAAAATATCAGACAAGTTTATTAAGCTATATGATTCCTTACTAGGTTATTACAGACATTAATATAACTGGCTACACCTACTGACCTTTGCAGAATCTTGGTGGTGATTCAGGAAATGTATATTCATTTCGAGTTGAAATTATTACGAGCCAGCTCCTTTTGGTATCCTTCAAAAAGACTAAATCTTATAAAGTAGCGTGATGAAGGGGAACACGTCTTATTCACTCCAGGAAACCCTATAACTTGCAATGACAAATATGGTTATGCACCTTACTGTGTCGGTTACATTGTAAAGATATACCCCGCTGAAGCGTTTGTTCAAATCGCCTATTTAAACGTCTACAATTATTTGGGTGTTTCCGTATAGGTTCACCACGAACGAACCGGATACTATATAGTATGCAGTTTACTTCTACACACATCACTGTGTTAGGCTACGTTAAGGACTATCAATAAAGACTCGGCATGCTATTGATTTATATTGATTGGCTGGTTAGTATATGTCATACATATTTTAACAAAATTGATATCTTTTAATCAGATAAATGAACATATATATCTTTCGAATTTACAATTGAACACTTGGATATCAAAGAGTCAAACACTGTTGCAACACTTATATTGAAGGACAACATTCACTTAGAATGGATGGTTAGGAATGAATCATTTACAGATATTACATTCATACACATAAGCTTATTTGAATTTGGATTGCATTTCTGAAGTGCGAAACTGAGGTATTTAAACTGGGATCCGGACGATTTTCGACGACATTGCATAAGATTGATATATATGATATCTGAATAAAGCTCGATTGTCCCTTTTTCGTTTCTATATACAGCATTCAACGTCGTTCATTGGAGCCAGTATAAGAAGAGAAACAAATGCTGTATGCCCAGGTTGGACCAATAGGTCGAACGTGTTATATGATGATATGGGTCACAATATTACATGTTTAACACAATCGAGTCTGTGGGTGTCTTAGTTTGACTAGTATATTCTTTAAACTTTTTGTCTGTAAGGATCTAGAAAGCTGAACCATTGCGTGGGGAAAAACATGCAACTGTTCTAAATCACTTGGTAAGGGGACTTTACAATTTGTATGCGAGATATTTCTACAAATACAGATTATGCACTCTGTTTGTACATTTAAATATATTAACACACTTACGATGATTCTGTCACACAGTGTATTTGCTTTTGTTGCACAACGGACGGTCATGAATGCCCCATTCTCCTTATCCTGGTAAAATGCCACATCCTGTTCAAATAAATGCTGATACATTTATATATGAAATCATTACAAGAGGTATGTATGATTTACAAAGATATATGTGACAACGTAATTAAGTAGATGTACATCTACTGTGGACATACTTTACTACCTAATACTATATTTGCTTTAGCAACATAGTATGAAAATGAACTGCGGCGTTTATGTATGTGAAAGATTAATTGATTAAACGTTGGGTATGTAACATGATGGATCGAAAGACAGAGAGGTGGATTTGATCCTAAGCTGCTGTATCATGTACGCAGTTATGAAGTTCGTTAATAGTTCAGTCACGCATGTGTGTTTTAAATAATACTATGACATGATATTTATTAATTTCAGAAAGTTTTTGTTTAATGTCATACGTTTGGTAGGGATTATTCAAGATTTGAACGCGAAACGTTGAAACTGGTACGTGATAAAAACGATATAGAGTGAATATCAACTAAGTAATAACATATGAAAAGAAAGTCAAAAGTTACCTTATGTAAGCTTATATAATGTTTTTATTGAGGACAGTTACACCTTCCTAAACAAGCGAACATATTATAATGAATAACGTGATAAAACATGTATGGTTCTACTGTTTCATGTAATACACGTGAAGTAAAATGTGAATGGAAGACAATATCGAATTGATGTCGGAAAGAAATGACTCAGCAATACAAAAATATTCCGTTTATCATTATTGGTCAATATTATTTTCTCGACCTTTGGTATTGTCTTAAAATATAGACACATAATAGTATATAATTTGTTCTAAGATTGTAATGAGGCATATAACTTGATACTGATAACATGTTAAATAAGCATAATTAATCAAATGCCATATTTGACATATTCGTATTTGTATTATTTTATATTACAAACGCATATACACTTACATTATGAATTAGAGAAAGTTAATTAATGACATTAAGATGTGATATTGATAACATCGAAATATCTTGACTTATTTTAATGCCAAAGAGACAGCATATCTAATTATTTACATTAGGGTCTAGATAACCGCAGAAGGCGTAAATACATTTCTCTAGAATTCATATTTGTATGCACGAGTTCGAGTTCTAGGCGATCACGATCAAGCTAGTCTGCGATAATGTAAGTATTCATTGCATTATTAAATGCCTTTGTTCCTAGAATATAATGGAAGGTGCATAACTTTCGTGTATGGAATTTTTATTTTTTCGGTGCACAGTCATGTTGTCTTCTTGTAGTAGCCCAACCGTTCAAATGGCACTTTAATGTAAAATATATTTGTTGCATATGGTCGCATGTCTTGCATTTTTCGTTTTCACCTGGTTATGTTTTCCAAGCTTTGCTTTGACTGTGTTTTGCCATTCCGTAAGTAACATACTTTTCAATAGTTAGGTCTACTGAACGATTTAATCGCTTTTTAAGTAAAGAATATTTTAAGCGGTTGACATAAATGTGCCTGGCAGAATTCAAAAATAGTTCGAGCATCTTGTTAAATGCGAGACATCAGAGTGGATTATATTCTTTCTTTAAAAGTATACCTTTTTCCATCTTTTGTGGTATGCACGGTTTCCTTTCGTAACTACTACGTCTTGTTTCCGCTATTAAAGTATTGTTCAGATGTTGGGCTAATTAGTTTTTCCTCTCAAAATTATTACCTCGTAGCGTATTAATTCGATTCTAACTGACTGCCTGTATCGGATGCCACGGGAACCATACATTATGTGGAAGATAAATGGACCTAGTAGTAGGTTTCTTTTTCAGTCGCACAGGATAACTATTAATTATTTTTCTGTCTATTCCACATTTAATTCCTGTAGCTAAGCTTTAAGCATTGTTGTTAGAAGCTTTGGTAGTTAATTGCATATAATGTTTTGAAATAAGGTTAGCGTAATAAATTACACTAACATCTCCATACGTAGCTGTTGATTCATTTCCAAATCGTAAAGAAGAGAAGGAAACACACCACTTTTTATAGGTTATAACTAAATATGTTGTATATAAGGGACTGTCAAAGAATATATTGGATAATCCAGATTAATTTATCACACGTCCAAGAGTATTGGGTGTTAGGAAACTGTTGGCGGTGTTCCGACTAATGTAGAAATATATTGTACTGACGTGCAAATAGTGTGGAATAGTTCGATATGTTATCCTCCTTGTTTTTGTTAGCAGTAATATTTTCTTATTCTTTTTTGTTACTTTACGTAACACTGGTTATTATTTCACGTGCTTGAATTGGCGGTTTCTAGTGTCATGGGCATACTGATTTGTAAATTCGCGTGTTATTTGAGAGAAATCTGATTTTTTTTAGTTATACTTTGTTTTGTTGTGATGTTGTGTAATAGTCGAAGCAAGTCTTTTTATGTGATGTGTTCAAAGCGTACCTTCTTTCCCAAATGTTGCGATTTCACCAGAGCGGATTGACCGTCTTTAAATTTTCGAGCAAAGTAGAAGTCGGCATTGGGATTAATATCATAGTTCCTCTTCAAACTCATTGCCAGAGTGTCTGAGCCTCGCCTGAGATGAAATGTCAACTCATCAGGGAGGTCGATATCACCGAGCGTACGTTTATCGGTCTGGGGTCTTGTAGTTACATCAACAAGCCACACATGTTCCGAGCTTGATGCTAAACCGGAGATATAAAAACAAATTATTAAAAAAATTTCTGCAGATAATTTTTTTTAAAAATAAACAAAATCACCAAAATTAATGATTTTGCTTTCAAGACAATTTTGTTATGAGACTAATGGCAGCGAACATTGACGTTATAAGAGAGAGAAATCTCTGATACAAAACTTGGATTACCCACTTTTTATTTGAACACTGATAAAGTCAATGTGGAACGGTGATGCAACACATATGTGCAGCTAATTACCCAAAATATATCCTCACTGTGGCATTACAAGAGTGCATTCGAAGCACTATGTTGCCACTCGTGGCAATACAAGTTCTTGCTATTTCCAATAATTTTTCACTACTTACGAAAGCTACAATGTCATTTTAGTGTATGTTGATTTGCATATCTTATCTCAATTGTGTCAACGAATTCCATTTACTCTCTGCATTACAAATATCGATCAAACTAAGTTTCTGCATTTAACACGAAGTTTGAAAGACCGACGTTTTGCAAAACAAACTTGTATATATCGTTATTTCAGTTGTTTACCTTGTCAATTAGTAAACAAACTAAAGATATATATCATAAGCTGACTGATACGGTTGGTGTCAGAAAAATGACGGGATAAAAATAATGACTGTGACATCATTTGTAGTGTATCTTCTTTAAACAACACGATCATAATAATTATTAGTTTTCTTGTAAGTTTTGTTCCTTCTTCATTTTGTTCATTTCTAGATTCAAGCGTTTATATGTGTGTGGCCTTAGCTATGTTTTTGTCTCTCTCTCTCTAGAATTTTCGACGGTCACTTATTGTCGGTTTGCTATCAACACTTCTCAGTCAGACGCAACCTTCAGTTTCAGATTTGTACTGGAGTTAGAATTACTACATCATAATTTAATATATGCATTCAGTGAAGAGTTTTCTTTCTGAAATATAAGTGCATATTCGTCAGTCATTACGGGTATACCATATTATATGAGTTACATATGTTAAGGAATCGTGTAGGTTCCGCCACTGACAGATTGTATGATTCATGTATAAAAATGCAATTATTAAAATATAAACCTTGAAATCTACATTTTGCTGCGTATAATTTGTTTTAATCATTTCCTGATCACACCTCATTATACTGACTCTATTGCTGACTATATTGTGGACAATATAGTTATGTGTTTAGAGACCAATACGATAACGTAAGGAAGAATGGTCGGACTAGGTAAATGACATACATTGGTTGATGCATGCAAACGCGAAGAAATTATATGAGGCAAACAAATCTACTTTAGTATTTGCAAAAGCAATGTGAATATAATTCAGCTAAACATAATAACGATTTGACAAGAATAATAGGGTCGTACTATCTTTTTTGTTTTCTTAACGAATTATTTTCATTATGGGTCATTTCGTTTTAAACGTACAATGCGTAGTAACAAATGTATCAAGTGTTTCAATTTTGTAATGCAATGACACATGTTTTAGCTATATGACAAACCAGTCAGGTGTAAAACTTGCTTCAAAAGTTCCGATTGCCACAATTTAGGCATAACTTTAGAACTGGGAAGAGCTATTCACATCCAAATATAAAGAGATTAACTACCGGGTAAACAACATACATCACATAATTACTACCTTGAGTAACAAACACATTTCATTTTACATAGATACGTATCGACAGATTTTTACGAAAATGTCTAACTGAGTACAATGGAGACCAGCACAAGTATAATGTCATGAGAACATATTAAATAAGTGCAGTCAAGTGTGAAGACCTATTTTCCTAAACCATTACATATGTTAGTGCATTAAAATTTTCGATTTTGTGACTTACTTACACAAAATGATGCTACCATTTTTCCATTTGATGGTACATATGAAAATAGAGTAAACCTTTTGAAAATGCCTAAATCATTAATAACTGTTCAATGTTTGAATCTGTGTCAGTGTATGTGAAATGCTCTAAACTAGACAAAATGTGTATTCATTTGCAAAAATGTCATAATTACTTGCACATTCAACGGTATAATCACATAAAGAAAAAATATATGAACATGCTGTTTCACAACATACGTTAGACGTGATTACAACATTCACTAAATGATATAAATGATAAATAAATGTAATAAATTGTTGTTTGATGGTGATGATTACTGATTGTTGTGATATTAGTATCACCTACATTATGGATACAAATACATTTTAAATGTTACATGCAATACATGTAATCATACAAGTAACACTCATATGCAGCACATATATATATATATATATATATATATATATATATATATATATATATATATATATATATATATATATATATATATATATATATATATATATATATATATATATATATATATATATATTGCTTTACCCGTTCCATATGTTTTATTACTTTCCAAGGGATAATACACTAAAAACAATGGTAGCATTATGATCGATGGAAAGAGTTCTCATACGAATTGCAAACTTAAAGACAGATGTGTCTGGCTCCTTTAAATATAAAGTCTGATAAACTGGTACAGGGATAAGTCGTAAATAGCTCATATATAAAATATCGTTTTAGCTTATAGGTGTCCATTTCTTGGATACACATTTTAATGGTATATTTCTGCATAGGTCCATGCGCTCTTTTGCCACGTTTTCTAAATATTTTGTTAATCTGAAATCAATCATAAATTAAATCTGGCAGATAGTGAAAGAATTACTACCAACCGATAATATCGTGTGTGACATGTTTACCCTTCAACGTAGAAGTATCAGTCATTTATCGTTAACGAGAACATATTGTTTTATCGTTTCTTAGTCACATGTTTCACTATGTTGACTATCAAAACTGTAGTTGTTTATGCAATGTAGATAAAAATATTGACGAGGATACCATCGGTCGAGACTTAGAACACCCAGTTATGATTCCTCACTGTTATTGAAACATACCAAAATATCTTTTAGCAATGTGTAAGCCTTACACACCGAAGTTTAATATATCTATATATATAAATATATATATATATATATATATATATATATATATATATATATATATATATATGGTGTAAAAGATTTGACAATGAAAACTATTCTGTCAAGACGTTTTCAAGGAAAAACGGAGAATCACCCAAAAATTGAAAGCAAAACAAAATCATGAAGATTGAAACATGCTTTAGTTTTTCAAATGGAATAATTTACTGATATTTCCAAATTAGAAGCAAAACAAACATGAAAGGAATGGTATAGCATCATATGACAGCAACAAAATAGCCTCCATATATGTTGATATTATGATCTCACAAATAGGTGGCGAATAATTACACTTTCCAGACTTCTGATTCAAATGAAGAAACAACTCATGATATATATATATATATATATATATATATATATATATATATATATATATATATATATATATATATATATATATATATATATATATATATATATTAGTACCTGAGCGCAGAGATGAGAAGGCAGCCAAAATGTACAAAATTCTGTCAATAGTCATGATTGTCTGGCGACTAGTGGATTACTGATTAGTTTATCAGCCAATACCGCAATATTATATCCGATTTATTTTGTGGCAAATTTAGGTCTCCTTTCAATGCTATTGGTCAAACTAAATGTCAAACATTTAATATGGGCGTGCCAACAGTGAAACGTTCTCAGCCTCAACTATAACAATTTACTGGAAAGTGTGTGGAATGTATAAATCGAATTGGTATGCAAGGGCAGGAATATATGTGTATTTTGAACAAGTTATATACGCTTAATTGCATGCATGTATGTATGTATGTATGTATGTATGTATGTATGTATGTATGTATGTGTGTGTGTGTGTGTGTGTGTATGTATGTATGTATGTATGTATGTATGCATGCATGGATGTATGCATGTGTGTATGAATATATGTTTTCATTTATACATGTATGTACGCATGAATGCATCCATGTGCATGCATATGTGAATGTATGTATGCCTTTTCTGGTACATGAACGAACTGACGTATAATATATGTCAACCGGTATGGATTTGGGTGATGCGAGATAATTACGTTGTGAACAGGGGACATTGTTAAGCAGTTTTTGAAGATTAGTTAATTTGTTTGACACACAGAATGTACGTATGAACGTACTACCTATTTATGACATATATCAATGGTTTTTATTCCTTAATGTAGTGGCTTTATGACGGAATTGATTTAATTTATTATATTTAAGATCGAATCGCTGTTAATTTATTCTCAGTCGATGGATCAAAGCGAGAATTTGATAATTGTACTCTTGCATAACAGAGGTTTACGTTTCTTCTCTGCCTTCGAAGTTTTGGTTTCCACAGCTCATAATACATCCTGGACCATTTATCGATACATCTAGGGAAACACATTCTTTTTGAAGTGTACAAATAGTTTGCATTCAGATGAAAATTGGTTATTCAAATCCTAAATCAAACACGAATGTCACTGATCATGTTTGTTTACTTATATCACTTATAGAAGCAGATTTATTTTGCAATGTTGTAGTCTAACAAGTGCACTTCGTTACGTTTTTGTGACATAAATTAAAACATGAAAAGCTTTATACAGTAATTTCAAGGAGGTGTTGATATCAACGTTGCTTGGCAATATGGAGTAAAGTTCACTTAACGGCCAGCTTAGATTCATTAAGAATTGGATTCAGAGGACATTTGTGTCAAATCTTATTTAATGTTAACATTAAGGGCTGGTACGATAAATACACATTATGTTTTAGTATGGGAATCACAGCATAATTTGCAGTTAGATGTCATATTATGGACTGAAAGACAGTTGAACATGCAATCCAACCTTCTTCCTTTCTTCCGTTAAGATATAAAGTCGATATAGTTTCAAACCCATTTATGAAACAAAATATTAGATCTGTTTTGAAAGCCACCATATCCGAAAATGAGGAGAAGTAAGGGTCATGTGATAATAATTACATTATCCAAAGAAAGTTGATAACCCTTTTTAGACAAATTGTTCAAGTTATGTCTTATATTTTATATACGTATGTATGCAAGTATGACAAATAAATGGTTATTTGGCCTCAGGGTAGAAGCTCCCTGACGGGAAAGTTCTAAATGTCCCCAGAGAAGGAAAGGTTAATGTGAGCTGACACTGGAACGATGAAGATAGAGCCAGCTGTATATATGTGTAGAGTAGTTGAACATTCCTGCATAACCGAGATTAACACTCTTGGGTTACCTTTGAATATTTGCTTGCCACGGCTCAAATTATATCATTGGCCATTCTTTATTTGTGCCTTAGGTATCCAAGTAAACGTATTTTGGTCAGGTGTACAAATAGTAGCATACAGATAAAACGATGGTTATGCAAGTCCAAATTAGGTATGAAAAGGCAAGGGTAATGTTTGTTGAATAATAGCACGAAACTGTGGTATACCATCTTTAAGTGCACTTAATATGAAGTGTATTCTAGATCATATGAAGTAAATAGTTTTGACTATTGTATAATATACAAAAATACAAAAATGAACAAATGATGAACTGTAACAAGTAGTTCTGAGAAGGATTGACGTGGCAGATGGGTGCCAGCATGGGCGAGACCAAAGGTTCACCTTCCATCCAGCACGTAGAAATCAAATATAGGACTAAAGATGATGTTTACGTCAAGAGCATCTTTAGGGTTGGAATGATACATTATCATTATCATTTGGTAACGAAGTTAAATTATTTGCACCAAGATCCCATATTAGTGACTGAATGGTAGGTTAACAGTAAATCCGTCATACATCGCTACCAATATGACGAATTAAGGTCAATTTAGTTTCAAATGCATGTATGATATAACATTTTGTAAAGTTAAAAGGTAATATCGCCGTCCGTATCAAGATAATTACATCGAATATGACCACGTTTCTCAATAGGTGCGATATGACCAAAGTTAGTTCCTTTGAATTACGATAGATTGTGCAAGATCCATAAAGTGTATTCTTCCGCAATTGCTTTAACTCAATTTTGTATCTGCATTATCTTATATCATGACTGATAGGAACTACTTGCTATATACAAACAATACATTCAACCAAACCTGGACACCATGCGAATAAAAAAATACATCTACATTTTAATATATATATATACATATTAGTTAATTACTTTAGCTCTAATAATCTCGCAAATGAGCCAAATAATCTCCAACGCGTGATTTTATTTGGTGCATACTATCGTTTCAAATATTTTAAAAAGAATTGTTATTTTAATTGTCAAGCCATGAAAAGTAGGGCACTTTAGGCAGTGCTCAGTTATTATCTAGAGATCGGAATTTATATAATACATTCACGGTTCTTCTGGTGTTGCATACAATAATGCCTTCTTTTCTTAAATGTTTCTGCTTTTGCTCATTATGATGGCCCTTTTTATGTGTTCTCAAAAATACGTTGGTACGTTGCATATCTGCAACTACCATGCAAATGTCTTAATCGTTCATAATAAATTCATAAGCATTACTGACATGAATATTCTAGATTTTAATTCAAATTTCAATTACCATTTTCAGCAGAATTATTTTGGTTCTCAATCAACCTGTATGATCTACGTGATTAAGATATTTCGCAGACAGTGATTCAATGCATATGAAAAGAAACATATTTTCCATGCATCAACACCTATTTAGCAATTAGCATACGTTGACACAGACCGAATATAGGCATATAATACAAAACCACTACCTTCATGTATTTGCTGTCTGATTATTGGAAGTTTCGCGGCAAACCGGAAAGTTATGCTGGATTTAGAATCAGTAGAAGAATATATAAAATATTGAGTCCAATCTTCGTAATACTCAGGAAACAAAATATACTCTACTTACCTTCATTCAAGTTATTTGGTGACCTTGCTTTTTCGATATCACTCAGCTGGTTAATTGGTAAATCTCTGTTGATTGCCTGCATTTCGTCAAGTTCCCTACTATAGTATATTCGCATTGATTACTTTTGTGAAAGGCAAATAAATCTAGGAAAATGTTCGCTCCTAAGGACTCTCTATTATTAGGATTCGCTCCGCCATTAATTTTCCTGATAGTGGAATCAAATAATTGGTGTATGTGTGTTTTAGATTTGTTATGTATCTGAAACATTTTTCGCACACATCGATACCATGTCTGAAGTGTGAAAGTTTATAGTGATGTCGGACACCTGAACATCATGCTGCAGACATGTGGTATCATGTCCTACCCTTTCGAATTAGCCTGATACCAGCCCGACCGGACATAACAGTAACCTCTTAACGCTATCACAAACTCTTATTTATGGCAAACATGTCAACTTTAAATGAACACTGAATTCGAGGTTGTGGCTCTGGAGGCTTTCAAAATATGGAACAATATTGCTCCCAAACAGTTTGAACAATTTGTTTTCTTTGATACAAATAAATATAATTTTAGATAGTCAAATATAACTGATGTACTTAGAGCAATAACCTTAATAGTTGGCAAACGTTTTGTCTATGCAAAGTCATTCAACTGAATATGCTACAAATATTAGAGAGTACTTAAATGTTAATTGATGTAGATAATTAGTTATATTTTGAAGTGGTACAGATTAGATGTAATGTAGGTCAATAATACCCCACCCTGCTGTGATGACAGTTAATAACACTACCACACCACGCTGCCATGATGATCATTATGTGAGTTTTAATTGTTTATAAGTCCATGTGAAATGCCCTAAAGTGTGGCTCCTTTCTTTTCACGCAATGAACAGCTGCATCGTGGTATGTTTTTAGTCTTAGTTTGTTACTTTTTGTTTGACAATTATTGTTTTGTTATAAAAAATAATTGAAACTACTTTATCCATCTATTCTATACACGTTTACTCGCTGACATTTAAAATGCTCCCTAGCTCCTGTCTCAGGTTTTGTTATGTGTTTTTTATTTGTCGAAATTGTATTTATGTATGATGATTTATTTATATGTCTTGCAAATCATTCTTGTTTTAAGGCAATATTTGTTTATGCAATGACAGCGAACCGCCCAAGTTAAAATGTTATTTTAAATCATGCCATCTTTAAATAAATCGAATCTCGTATTACTCTATCAATGCTAATTTAGTGTATACCTCTTATATAGCATTATTATTTCGTATTCAAAACCAGCGTATAAATATAGTGCCATATCTGAATTTCCTACACAAAATATCCTGATTGTCTTTCAATGTTCATTTCCATTTCTCTATTTCAAATTTGTATCCATAATTCCCTAGTCACACTATCATGATCATGACTTGCCAACTGTGTGGCACATAATTATAGCTAAATTTATTTTTTCTGGATGAATTGTCCTATGAAACATGTTTTCTAAGTAAACTGTAGTATCTAAACATTCATGCTGCAGCAACGACGGTTTTTAACGTGTCTGTCTATAATGTTAATTTAGAACAAGCACTGATACTAAACTCGTTTTGTTTTGTCGGTTCAATATTAACTAGTATTAAGTAAGTGGTATTGTCCTGTGCCTTCGCATGAAATGAAAAGACAAATGACCTACAAAGTATACGGGGCATTAAACGGGTAAATGCATTCATCACGGTTTTCTTTTTGTACTCTACAATTTCTAACTAAGAAATTTATGAAGTACTTAAAGTCAAAATTTTAAAAGGTCTGTAATGCTTTCCATTCTGCCGTAATATTATAATAATCTTGACACTAAGCCAACATGTCTGTTTGTCATAATTCGCTTATTTTAATTAGTTTTGTTTCCCCTCGAATACCAATCCTTGTTATTGTGTAAGTGCAATTCTCATCTCACCACGTAATGATTATAATACACATGTTATGTTCATCAGTTTAATTTGTGTACATAATCTAAACCATTTCAGTTACATGTTAGGTGTGCAAATGCATACTTAGTCATTTTTAACAATTTCTTTTAAAACTTCATCTTTTCGCTATGTTTTTTATCCATCGACGTTAATCGTTGTTCAAATCTGTCAAACATTTCGCATGCACTTTAGGCTTTAGTTAAAGCGATAACAAAATAAATAGTTTGGGATCTTTAACATGGATTATATCCAATCCGTTTACTAAATATTTACTATTAGATTCCAGATACATTACATGGATTTGTGGCCAAGAATAAAAATTAAACAAAATTGATTTTACTCTCTATTACTCTGATGTGTATGATACAAAAAATATACATTAGAGTGGCTACACAAATGTGGCTAAAGATCCATTTAGATAAATTTGACATTCCAAGAGTCATATATTTAGGTTATGCTAAAGGGCATATCCATCGCTAGCCAACTTTGAGCTAAGAATACGTGTGACTTTTGGAATGACACAGTGACATGGATAGCCAAATTTGGCTAATTGTAACGGTAACGGTAACCTAGCTCTAAAAGCCAGCCATATAAGTTATACAAAGGTACTATGATGACACTACCCCTAACATCCAAGTATATAGTTATACAACAATAAAATGCAGACACTAACTCTAACATCCAACCATATAAGTTATACAATATGAATATGCAGACACTAGCCACAAGTTTTCAATGAACACATTTATATAAAATGTGTGTTCTGCCAAAAAAGTCATACATGTACATAACGGAAAGAGAAAGTAGGGTCAATAGCAATATTTGGCCAATCATACAGTTACGTTGATTTGGGTTTCTAACAGCCCTACCATAGTGTTATAATAAAAACCATTGAGACACTAACCAAAGTTCTGATAAGAATATATTTAGGAAACAATTGTTTTCCTCCTACGAGGCAAGCTAATGTTGTGAAGAGCAATTTTGTAACAAATAGCAAATCTTGATAAATATCCATTACTTTTTAACGAGCCACAGACAATACTTATCCAATGTCTGGGTTTACTTAATGTCGGTTTTTATAAAGCTAACACCCATTAAATTATTCATAAATTATTTTATTTGTCTGCTAATGTAGGAAAAACAGATACCGCATGCTTTACTCACATATTATATTATTTGCTGTAATATCGGCTTGGAAGTTTCATTTTCAATTTTCAGTACTTTTTATCAGTCTTTTCAACGTTTAAGTTTTAAATCAAACTGGGTAAGGAACCAATGATTACTGTAGCTTGAACTGATACCTAAGGTTTATTTATCTTGTCATTGTTAAGAACATTTTCGATTAGTGCAAACATTATATATGTGCTTTGCTTACTGAATCATCTAGATGACACAATTTGATTTGTCAAGTGTTCACCTCGATGTCTTTGAAGACTGAATTAGTATTCCTATAGTTGCGACGTTTACTAAACTGTACAGATGAATAACCTATTTGTTTGTGTCTTCCTTGAAAGCGAACAAACTCCATCCATTACACTTGGCCGTAAGCAAACTAACAAATGAAAACTTAAACCACATTTTTGCTAATGTTATGAAACCTTAATTAAGACCAAGAAGGGAAACGAAATAATACATAAATGAAGATAATACAACATATAATTGGACATTAAACATATGAAACCTATGTCAATATATACAAGACGGGA